>CM008334.1:5596946-5613506 GCA_002525835.2 Ipomoea batatas | reverse complement strand
AATAAACTGCTTCCAACAAGTCAAATTTGAAATTCTAATGTTACTAAGTCAATAGTCAAACCAACTATGTAATATTAGACGTTATTTCCACGTTAAATATGTGGATTGTTTCGATAGCGGTCATGGTCCATGGATTTAAGCTACGACAAAAACGCTTATCCATTCTGAGTTCTATGTCAAAGTTCTTGCAATAAATATCAAAATAATAATAATAATAATAATAAAGGAATAAAATACATTGAAAAATGACTTCTCAAGGCTCTTTGGATGCAACTGGACAAGTGGGCTTAGAATTTTGTGAATTATTTATTTACATATATCTGAACAAATCATGAGTCATTATAACCTATCGTTATATGGTGGATCATAGTGATACGTCACAAATATAAATATCGTCAAATAAATTTAAAGTACAATTAAAACTATATTTTAATATTGTTATAATGAATTTATTGTGTACAAAAATATAATATTTGACCCTATTTACACGTTATATATGTAGGACCGTTTCGATGGCGGTCATGCTCCATGGCTTATGGCTGTGACAAAAATACTCATCCACTTAACAACTTGCTTGATTCTGATTTATGTGTCAAAGTTCTTGTAATAGATAGTATAAAATAAATTTAAAAAAAAGAATAAAATAAATTTTGAAAAAGGATTTCTCAAAGACTCTTTCGGTACAACGGGACAAGTGGGTTTTAAAGGGTTTATTGAGGGAAAAAAATTTCAAACTTTATGTATTATAACAATTATATTTAAATTTTTAAGGTTTGATTTTTTATAAAATTAAATATTTATATTTTATAATAATTATACCCAATTATGCATATATGCTATATTAAAACATTTAAAATTTGATGAATTAATATCAAACATTTGTAACTTGTATAACAAGTACTCCGTATAATTTTAAATCCAAGAATAATTTAGAACTTGAAAGTTGCAAATTTCAATTTTTGAAAAGTTACAATTGGGTTATTGGTTTTAATCGATGACACGAGGCACGTTAGGACATGAACACAACTAGTTAAATTCTTTGACTTAGAGTTCCTAACATAAACACAATATTAAAGCATGAACAATATTATTATCTTATTGATTTGTGCATCTTAAAAATATAAACTTTTGCTTACAAATATAGAACCTTATACATACAAGATTTTTAGCTGTGATTTAAACAAAGAGATTTGGTGTCCTATCTGGGAATTACTGCTGAAACAGTCAGACCATTTTCAGTTCTATCAGTGTAAAAGCTTTCATAGTGATCTGTGAATCTCCCAACACAGAAAGCTGGTCTTTTAGGCTGGGAAAGGGCATAAGATTCACCTTCCAGCATAAAACCCACAGATGCCATGTTAGGCCTTTCATATGGATCTTCTTGAACACATAGCAGTCCAATTTGCATAAACCTCAGGAATTCATCAGCACAACAACAATTTTTCAGCAATGGATCCATCAGCTCCAGACCTCTACCTTCATTCCACAAATTCCAAGCCTGCAACACGTTACACGCTACGTAAGTGTCATATCAGGACATGTGACGAAAGTAATACTAATACGAGCCATATACATGGACTTACATATACTACTAGACTCGGGGCAGTTTGGGTGCGATGGAAAGCGGAATTCTTTTCTGCAGTAATGATCTCGAGCAAGACGACTCCAAAGCTAAAGACGTCAGACTTTATCGAATACAGGCCTTCCATGGCAAACTCGGGAGCCATGTACCCGCTGCATGCACAAAGAGTAAATAAATTTTGAGAGTGAAAATTGAAATTTGGTATTACAAACCAGAAAGGGTATTACAATGTTCCAACAATCATGGAAGTGTTAGATCGGTCATCGTTCCCTGCAAAGATCCTCGCCATCCCAAAGTCTGAAATTTTCGGAGTCATGTCTGCATCCAGTAACACATTGCTGAGTTTCAAATCCCTGTGGATGATTCTAAGCCTCGAATCCACATGAAGGTACAGCATTCCCCGCGCAATGCCATTGATAATGTTCAGACGTTGGCTCCAATCGAGCTGTGCAAGTTTATTTTCATCTGTTGTAATGCACAGATAAGAAGAAAGGCCAAGAACCTTAAGTTTACCATTCACATAAACCTGAGAAAGCATATGGAGGAGAGCACAAACCTGAGAAAAATGCATCTAAGCTACCATTGGGCATGTATTCATACATTAGCAGCCTTTCATCCTCATAAATGCAAAAACCCAAGAGTGTAACTAAATTTTTGTGCTGAAGCTTTAAGATTAGCTCAACTTCATTTATGAACTGTTCTGAACCCTGTTCAGAACTAGTCAAGAGCCTTTTAACTGCAATTTCTTTTCCATCTCGAAGTTTTCCCTGCATATATAATATAAGCTTGGAAATAAATATGAGTTGAGTGTATTATATATGGACCTGATTAGAAACACTACCTTAAAAACCGGGCCGAATCCACCTTCTCCAAGCTTATTCAGGTCAGAGAAGTTGTCTGTGGCTTCTATTATTGTTTGAATGTCTATAAGTGGAAGTTCTTGATTGTTTATTCCTGGGAATTTTTGCTTCAGCTGACTCATGTCATCATCAGGGTAACTCCCCTGAGCTAAATCTGTGTTAGAATTCCCTCTTCTATAGCCTAAAAAGTGAAAACAGACTGTTAACCAAAAATAGAAACAGTAAAAATGGAGACATCAAAATTCAGAAGTAGTCTTCTTTGTTCACTTACAATGAGCAAGATAATAGACAGTGAATCCCACTGCTGCTAGCACAAGTGTCACAGCAGCTGCAACCACTGTAATTGTCCACTTTTTACTTAATCCTGATTCTAATGCATGAAAAGTTAAGCCCACAATTAGTTAACTGGAAATTTCTATAACTTTTAAGAATTCATCAGCACAACAACTTACTTGAGTGGTGGTTTGTTCCTTCTTTGTCACCATTATAAAACGCATAGAGCTCATACCGCAAGTAGCAGCTACGACTAAGAAGCCGAGCCCCTCGCGAGAAGTAAAAACTTTCCAAGATTTCTGCTGTGGCTATCTCCAGGCATTTCTGGCAATCATGCTGAGATAAATCCAGGGAGCACTGAACAAGAGCATATATCATATCCCCACCCACAAACGGTGCCGTGCCAGTAGCATACATAGTTGAGCGGTTGAAAGCTGCTAACTTTGTGAGATTATTCAAAGTCTGATTCACAGTGGACCTGAACAGCTCCGGATCAGAGTTATTCTGTTTGTTGTCCAAAGCGAAATTCCCAGAAGAATTCAAGCTGCCCAAGAACATCTGCGTGGAATATCGCAACTGGCAATCTTCCTCCCAAACAATTGCTTCATTCTTGTAAGAACAATCGTCTCCTTGGACATCGTTTGTCGCACTTTCTATGCACCGCTTACAAGTTTCCGGTGTAGTATAGTTGTAGCAGAGAAACATACTATAAACGGTATCAGAACCGTTTCCAATAGAAGTATTGAAGAAGTTATGATATGAAGCATTTGAGGACAACGCAAGAAATGAAGTATTTATGTTGAACTGAAGGCTGCTGTTTTCTGCAAAGTTGCCGGGAACATCACAGAGCCTGTAAGGAAGGTCTACATATAAAGAATCCGGCAGGGCAAAGTAGAAAAAGGACAGGTAATGAAGCATCTTCCAATTTATCATCGCCATGTTTCACAGCTTCAGTAATCTCAGAAACTGAATTATTCCAAGAAGGTTGAAGACGATAGAAAGAATAAATCTGGGCATCTCATATCATGCAGGCCACAAAAATCCTTGTCAATTATATTGACCGAAGAAACAACTATGCATGCTCTACTGTTATGATTTTCTTTATATTTATTTTATTTTTTAATTTCCCTGTTTATGATTGACTGAAGACTAGCGGAAGATGACGAAATGGTGTATATCCACATGCGGATTCAAAGTGGGGGTGGGACACTGCTCCCACTGATTTTATTTATTTTTTTACTATTTATATTACATAAGATAATGATTGCCTTTCTCGTTGACCTTTGCTCCTTTTAGTCTACGCCCTTTATCAAACCTCAATTAATAACCAGCTTAGTTAGCGTGAGTGGCAGTGCACTCTCATATCAGTTCTTGCTAGTTATTATGCAATAACAAGATTTACTCAATATATACCTCTAGTTAATAACTGTCAGGTGGGTTCTCTCCTCACATAAAAAAAAATGTTTATATTGATATTGTTAGCTTTAAATTGATTTGATATATTTGACTAGAGAAAGAGATTGAACCAAAAGCTCTTGTATAAGTATTACACGTATATATCAAATATTTATCAACTATTTGTAAATTGTATATGCGGTTCACTATTTTGTATGTAATCACGTATGCTACCAGTAATCAATGCGGTGGCACAGGATTCTTCTTTTGGTGTAACCCAAGATCTCCACCGTCGGACACAATGATTAACCTCTCGCTGGATTGTAGGCACCTCAATTGGGTGGCATAGGATTGTGTGAGATGAGTGAGTGAAGATGATGAAGGCTTGAGATGAATGCCGCCATGGTTAGATCTTCTCCCCAAAGAAACCGGTGGCCGCCTTGGTTTAGACACTGGCATTTGCCCACCCTTCAAAAGATGAACAACTTCTGACATTCTTGGCCGCTCTGCTGGATCTTCTTGTACACACAGAACCCCAATATGGATGCACCTTCTTATCTCTTCCATTGGAGAAGACGACTCTATCAGCACAGGATCTGCAACTCCCAATTCCATTTCTTCATTCACCAGCTGCCATGCCTGACAATATTGTGCATTTTTTACAGTCAATTCAAGTTTTGTGTGTGTGTGTGTGTTAATTGCAACCAAATCAATTATATTCATGCAAATTAAAGGCATACATAGGACAGTAGTGTCTGAGGGCTTCCGCTGATGTAAAAGCTGCTATTTCTTTGTCCACTGATGATCTCCAGCATTATCACCCCGAAGCTAAACACGTCAGATTTAATTGAAAATAGTCCCCCCATTGCATACTCAGGTGCCATGTATCCGCTGCATGTACAAAGAAAAATGCATTAATTTACCTTAAAACTTTATATAAAATATTAAGCATAGTCCTCCTACTACTCAACAAAGTAGCAAAGTAGCTCACTATGTTCCCACGATTCTTCTGGTGTTGGCAGGGTTCTGGTTTTCACAAAAGATCCTAGCGATTCCAAAATCAGATATCTTGGCAATCATGTCATTGTCGAGCAGAATATTACTAGGTTTAAGATCCCGGTGTATCACTTTCAGCCGGGAATCCTCATGAAGATAAACGAGTGCTCGTGCTATTCCATCAATGATCTTAAACCGGGTATTCCAATCAAGCAGCATCCTCTTTTCCGAGTCTGCAGATAGAAACCAAGTTTTTCAGTGAGTTTAATATAATTGCATTCTTGATAATAGATGGAATTAAGCCTTGATTAAAGAACAAACCAAATAGGAAAAAATCAAGGCTTTTGTTGGGCATGAACTCATATATTAACAGCTTTTCATTCCCTTCCAGGGCACACCCAAGAAGTCTGACCAAGTTTCTGTGCTGAAGTTTTGCTATCAGCATCACCTCATTCTTCAGTTCCTCCACCCCTTGCCATGATTTTCTGGACAACCTTTTCACTGCCACTTCCTCCCCACTGGGCAGAACACTCTGTAAAGGCTCCAGTTTTCTAACGTTATCGAAACACGAAAGCAAAACCAGAAAGACAGGATCCTAAGGAGAAGCGTACCTTGTAAACAGCACCAAATCCGCCTTGTCCAAGCTTATTAGACTGCGAAAAGATCTCCATGGCTGCCTCGACGACAGGTAGCTCCACGGCTGGCATTTCCTGGCAACTTAACACATACTTTCCCACTATAGTCAAACAATTAATTGCAGGTCTGGCCTCAATCTCACCTAGCATTCCCCTATGGCTTGTTTCCTCCTTGTCTGCAATTAAAGCAACTCTAGTAAAACCATATTCATCTTTCATTATTTCAGAAACTATATACAAACTTGTTTAATGTACCTGTTCCTGCGCGCTTCCTCTTTTGACGATACCGCGCGAAGCACCCAACCAGAACTCCTATCAGAAATACTAAAACACATACAATTGTGACAGGAACCCAGATTTTTCTCTTATGCCCTGAAATCAAGTTAAAAAGATTGTTACTTTTGTAAGTCTCATATGTACTAGAGGATAAAATAATCAAATTTCTTACCATGGGTATCTATGGAACTATAATAAAATTGGTATATCTCAAAACGCACAGAACAAGCCCCACCATAAACCGTTCCACCTTCACGGGTACCACAGCATCCTTCAAGGTCTACCGAGGCGCTATTCAAACATTCACCGCACTGTGCATTAGACAAGTCTCTTGTACACTGCACAAGCCCGTAAATAGAAATCTGTTGTGAGAAATTTCTACTTTGAGCTGCAAACATGAGCCCGGAATGGTTAGCAGCCTGGTCAGAAAGGCTACCCATCAACTCCTTCAAAACTCGCGAAAAACGGACGGGATCAGACACTGGTTTCTCCAGGTCTGTTGAGTCAGGATACTTCCCATTATAACGCTTCAAGAGTGCAGACCCGTACTCGACTTGACAACGCTGATCATATCTCATCAGAGCTTCCCTGCTTCGGCACTGCCGTTTTATCTTCTCACTTGCTTTTCCCAGACAGGCTTCGCAGTCCGTGGAGTTTATGTCTCCTCTGCAAAGCGCTCGACCAATCACTTTGTCATCTCCGTCCCCAACTGAAGCGTAGTAAAAGCCTTGGTTTTGAGCCGCGCTCGCCGGCAGGGAGGCAAGGAGGGTTTTGAGGTTGTTGTCGAAGGGGGTGTTGGTTGTGTAATTGCCTCTGTTATACGAACACGGATTATCCAGCGGGTCTGCTGCACAAACATGAAGTAGCAGCAACAGGGAAACGGCAGTAATAGCTCTTTGATTGATCATTTTGAAAGTTCTGACAATGAAATTGAAGCTACGTGTAAGAGTGTGACCATCAAGAAGAAGCTAAGGCAAATAGAGTGAATCTTCCTCGGGCATTTGGAAAAGAATGCCAAGAAGAAAGCAATACTTCTTGGAATTTTCAGCAGGGCAGAGTCTTGGATAGATTCAATATTCGGAATCGTAGCTATGGAGCATACCCACCCACAAATGGAATATTAGACCGCATTTACACGGAATATGTGGACCATTTCATGGTCAATGAATCTAAGTTGTGACAAAATTGCTTATTCTCCGCTTAAATCCCATCCAACAACTTGCTTGTTTCTGACTTCCATATTTCTAATTAAACATCTTGCCCAATACATACAAAAACTTATAGAAAATGACTACTCTGATCTTTCACAAGTGCCCACAACTCGCCTTTTACTTTTGTCATTTATTTATTCACATCCCGACAAATCATATATGCATATACTACACAGTAAGAGTTTTCATTTTTCAACCCACCATTTTATTTAAGAAAATTTTTAAAAAGTATTATAATTCGTAACTATTAAAATAAATAGAATGATATTGTATCAAAAATGCATTGGTTCATTTTTATTATTGTTTTAAAAAAATTCAAATAACCATACTATTAAAAAGTATCATTATTTCAAAATGGTGAAAATAAATTATTAAGTGAATGGAACATGACTTTCAGACACTCCTTTTACACAAGATTGTCATAATGAATGAGGCATGATTTACCAAGTGTACATAGAGTTAGTCATTTCACCATAATAAAAAGATTAAAAGTGTCATTTTAAAAAAATTAATATATATTAGACATGAATATTTAATTGCAAAAAGGTGTTATTGTTTGCTCCACTCACATATTGGCTATCGTTATTAAATCCTGGTGAGTTGTGTTAAGTAGAGGACGAGTCAAAGTTTTATGGTTGCCAAACAGGACCACAAAAGCACCACGTTTAATTTGTCCGGATCGAAGCAACAGGGGATAACTTCTAACTGAGAGATTACCATTATTAACTATGCCTAATTACTAGAATTTCAATTTCAATTTCAATTATGATTATTGTAATCATTTTCGTTTTTCCTCAATATTACCTTGTTTATAGCTGCCTGTTTAATGTATGTGTATTTCATTAGTATTTCCTCCGTCTAATTTTGTTTGTCTAGTTCGGTAAACGAGATTTGACTTGATATTAGTATATAAAATTTATATATTTAGAAACTACATTAAAAGTATTATTATTAAAAATTACTAAAGAAATAAGCAATGATGAAACAGTTGCTTTGACCAGTGAACCACTGGGATTGTGGCCCACTGGGGGTTGGACTTATGACTTCTCATTTGAGAGGACCACAGCTATGCCGCTTGACTATAAGGTCTTTGGCAAGTCGTTCTTCAAGTTAAGGTTCTAAAATAATATTCTTAAATCTTATTAGACTTGACTTGCATGCAAAATAAGATTTAGTAATAATTAATTATATTAGTATTACACGTTATTAATTAATATAACGTGTGCTTACTGCTTAGTTGAATAATAGAATTGCTCCCCTCCCCACCTTTAAGTGAGAATATATACTGGAATAAAGAAGTGTTGGTGGAAGAAAAATAATTGCAATCATCATGCGACTTGTCAATTCCATTCCAGTTGATTAACGCATTCAAACATGCATAATCTAGAAGTTCTCCACTTACCCACATCTCCCGGATTGGTCAATTTCATACATTCCAATTAAGAATTGAATTTTACGAGTGTTAGCGAAGTTATTAATTTTATTTGACACCGACCAAGAATTAACAAGTTTTTAATTCCAATTCATACTGTTAAGTGTTAACCAACTACCCCTTCCAAGAATCCACACATTTTCACATGGAAAAGCTACACAGATCATCTTCATTGAAGCTAGTCAGAGATTTACAGAAGCAGATCAGAGTAGTTAAAAGTTTTTTAGCTGTAATTTACTATCTGGGTAATACTGCTGAAACAGTAAGACTATTTACAGATATATCAGTGAAAAGACTTTCATAGTGATCTGTGAATCTCCCAACAGAGAAAGCTGGTCTTTTAGGCTGGGAAAGAGCATGAGATTCACCTTTCAGCATAAAAACTACAGATGCCATGTTAGGCCTGTCATGTGGATCTTCTTGAACACATAACAGTCCAATTTGCAGACACCTCAGGAATTCATCAGCACACAATGAACTTTCCAGCAATGGATCCATCAGCTCCAGGCCCCTATCTTCATTCCACATATTCCATGCCTGCAATACATATATCGCTGTATTAGCTAAGCATTGACTCAAACTGTATCTTGTCTTGTTGAGCCTAATATAAACAAATAAAAGAAAATGTGCAGTCTCAGACGAAACACATCCTTCAATTTAGTATCAGAGCCACAGACTTACATGTGCTATTAGACTTGGAGCAGTTTTGGTGAGATGGAAAGCGGAATTCTTTTTCGCAGTAATGATCTCAATCAAGACGACTCCAAAACTAAAGATGTCAGATTTTATGGAATACAGGCCTTCCATGGCAAACTCCGGAGCCATGTACCCGCTGCACAAAGAGTAAAATAAATTTTGAGAGTGAAAATTGATAGATGGCTAGTAAATTTGGTACTACAAACCAGAAATTAAAGGGTATTACAATGTTCCAACAATCACAGAAGTGTTAGTTCGGCCATCATTTCCTGCAAAGATCCTCGCCATCCCAAAGTCTGAAATTTTTGGAGTCATGTCTGCATCCAGTAACACATTGCTGAGTTTCAAATCCCTGTGGATGATTCTAAGCCTCGAATCCACATGGAGGTATAGCATTCCCCGCACAATGCCATTGATAATGTTCAGACGTTGGCTCCAATCGAGCTGTACAAGTTTACTTTCATCTGGTATAATACACAAACAAGAAGAAAGGGCATGAACCTTAAGTTTACCAATCAATCATTAACCAATAACCCTGAAAACATAAGGAGGAGAGCACAAACCTGAGAAAAATACATCTAAGCTACCATTGGGCATGTATTCATACATTAACAGCCTTTCATCCTCATAAATGCAAAAACCCAAGAGGGTAACTAAATTTTTGTGCTGAAGCTTTAAGATCAGCTCAACTTCATTTATAAACTCTTCTGAACCCTGTTCAGAACTAGTTAAAAGCCTTTTAACTGCTATTTCCTTTCCATCTGGAAGTTTTCCCTGCATATATAATCATGGATACATAAGCTTGGAAATATATATGAGTTGAGTTTATTATATATGGACCTGATTAGAAATACCACCTTAAAAACCGGGCCAAATCCACCTTCTCCAAGCTTATTCAGGTCAGAGAAATTGTCTGTGGCTTCTATTATTGTTCTAATGTCAATATGTGGAAGTTCTTGATTGTTTATTCCTGGGAATTTTTGCTTCAGCAGACTCATCTCATCATCAGGGTAACTCCCCTGAACTAACTCTGTTTTAGAATTCCCTCTTCTATAGCCTAAAAAGTGAAAACAGACTGTTAACCAAAAATAGAAACAGTAAAAATGGAGAGATCAAAATTCAAAAGTAGTCTTCTTTGTTCACTTACAATGAGCAAGATAATAGGCAGTGAAACCCACTGCTGCTATAAGAAGAGTCACAGCAGCTGCAACCACTGTAATTGTCCACTTTTTACTTAATCCTGATTCTAATGCAACAAAATTAAGAGCATAATTAGTTCTTACTCCATGCAGAACAGTGTGAAGTTTAACAGTTTATCAGCAGAACTTACTTGGGTTGTGGTTTGTTCCTTCCGTGTCACCATTATAAAACGCATAGAGCTCATACCGCAAGTAACAGCTACGACTAAGAAGCCGAGCCCCTCGTGAAAAGTAAAAACTTTCCAAGATTTCTGCTGTGGCTATCTCCAGGCATTTCTGGCAATCATGCTGAGATAAATCCAGGGTGCACTGAACAAGAGCATATATCATATCCCCATCCTCAAACGGTGCCGTGCCAGTTGCATACATAGTTGAGTGGTTGAAAGCTGCTAACTTTGTGAGATTATTCAAAGTCTGATTCACAGTGGACCTGAACAGCTCCGGATCAGAGTTGTTCCGTTTGTTGTTCAAAGCGAAATTCCCAGAAGAATTCAAGCTGCCAAAGAACATCTGCGTGGAATATCGCAACTGGCAATCCTCCTCCCAAACAATTGCTTCCTTCTTGTGAGAACAATCGTCTCCTCGGACATCGTTTTTTGCACTTTCTATGCACTGATTACAACTTTCCGGTGTAGTATAGTTGTAGCAGAGAAACATACTATAAACGGTATCAGAACCATTCCCAATTGAAGTATTGTAGAAGGTATGGTTTGAAGCGTTTGAGGATAACACGAGAAATGAAGCATCGATGTTGGACTGAAGGCGGCTGTTTTGTGTAAAGCTGCCGGGTACATCACAGAGCCTGTAAGGAAAATCTACATAATGAGAATCTGGGAGGGCGAAGTACAAAATGGACAGGTAGTGAAGTATATTCCAATTCATGTTTCTCAGTTTCTGTGATCTCCCAAACGGAATTATTCCAACAACTTTAATGGTAGTTAAATGCAGGACAAATGGAGGTTGAAGACTGCATAATGAATCTATCTGCCCATTCCAGGTCAACGTAGACCACAAGAATCCTTAAGAAACAACCATGTATGTACTTACCGCTTACTATTCAATTGGTTTTTTTTTTTTTTTTTTTCAGTTTGACTAAAGACTAGCGGATTGGCGTATATCCACCGGCGGACCCAAAGTGGGGCGAGGGGTGGCCATAACAATCGTTATTGGGTTTATCGAGGCAAACCCCACTCCTCTTCCGAGTATGTGAGTAAATCCTCGCCCTGTGATCCTAGTCGGCAAAGGACCACAAGGAGGTTAACCAGCCTAAGTTACCCATAACTGACCGGCTCAAACCCGGGTGGCAGACGGTTTCGAACTCAGGACCTCACGGCCGCGAGCGTCTTGGTCTTGCCACTCAGGCTGCCCTTACGGGCATAACAATCCTTATCGATTGACTGAGAAACAACCATGTAAGTACTTGTTATGATTTCTTTATGTTTATTTTTCTTTTTGAATTTCCTATTTTCTTAATTGACTAAGCACTAGCTAAGGTTAGTGTCACACCGTTGCACTTCCATATAAGAAGGGGCGTGTTTGAGTAACTCTTTCTTCAGTAAATTTAGAAAATTATAATATTTATTCATACATAAACAGAATCACCTCTAATGTTTGGTATCATAATCTCTAATCCAAAAAAGTTACTACATGCAACTTCATCGCAAAGTCATTGGTAAATTATACTTACTTTAATTACTAATAGAATTGTCTAATTTTTATTTATGATAATTATTAATATAAAAATAGGTTTTAAAGTTTCATAAAGATTAGGATGATGGATCACTCCAAATGATTAGAATCCAAATATCCTTCTAAATGCAACCTTAATCTTTTAAATGTGGAACCGGAATCCGGATCCGTTTTTTTTTTTTTTTTTTAAATTTGGGAATTGTGCGACGGAATTCGGTAATTAGGGTGGGAAAAAACTGCGCGCTCATTTTAAAAGAACAATTTAGTTGATCAACGAACAATCAGAGCAGCTTCAAACCCCTGAAGTGAAGCTTTGAAGTTTGAATTGTGTTTGATCATTCGACTGTTGATTTCATGGCGTCTCGGATTCCAAGATTAGCAGCTCTTCGTTCTTTCTCCTCAATTTCTGCCCTCATCGGACGCAAGAGTTACCGCCAACCACTGTTCCCTCCAAAATCCGGTTTAATCAATTCGGCGCACACCCACTTCTCGAAGAACCAATCAGTTTATAAGCATTCATCCTCTGAGATTGGTGAGTTTTCTTTAGCTATTCCAGTTGTTCGAGGAAAGGTCGCCGTGAAACTCTTATCATAATAGCAAATTGGGTTCTGCAGACCTAGGCTAGCATTGAAATGGGAAATATCTATTTATGCAAAAGTATGAACCTTTTTCTTTTCTTTAATTTTCAAATTTGATCCTTGCATTAGAACACCCTAGTTCAAAGTTCAAACCTGTTTGACGATATAAGGCCTCCTGTTCCTCTATGGCTTTATTAGTTGATATTTAAAGATTCTTATGTTGTATGGACATGTTCACCCGAGGATAATTGTCTGCAATAGTTGGCAATTTGAGTTACATCATGTATCCAAGCTGCATTGCTCCTCCCCAAGTGAAGAGTTACTTGTTTACTGAACTTGGAAGTTTGTTATTTGAACTGGAATTGTTGTATTTGACCTCAATGGTTTGGTTGATGTAAAATTTACTTTCTGTTCAGTATTACTATGTTCTGGTCCCATTTAGTTGTGACTCGTGTATGGAATCTGCTTCAGATTCAACACTAAAAGATTGCAGTGAGATTGGCCATGAAGAATTTCAAAAATGGGGTAATGGAGGTGGGACTTTCCATAAGTCTTCTAGCATTGATCCAACGGCAGTCATCGAGATTGGTGCTGTAATACATGCAGAATCTGTTGTAGCTGCAAATGTTCATGTTGGTTCAGGATCCATCATTGGGCCTGCAGTTACAATAGGCCAATCAACAAGAGTAGGGTATAGTTCCTGCACTATTTTGAGGATGCTTAACGTTCTCTTTCCAAGTTATTAAAATCTGCAAATATGAGTTGTATGTAATGTTTTATCGGAGTTCTAATTCTTTATCATTCACATTTTGTGAAATCTATTCTTGATTTCTCTAGGTATAATGTTGCAGTCACTAATTGCATAATTGGTGATTTTTGTGTTCTCCACAGTGGTGTCTGCGTCGGACAAGATGGTAAGGCTGAGTGTCAGGTTTAATGGATATAATGGATTAGAGTTGAATACAACTTACTGATTTCTGCCAATTTTAAAATTTTTATTATATACATCTAAGAGTTGTTTCCTAACAGGTTTTGGGTTTTTTGTGGACGAACAAGGAAAAATGGTGAAGAAGCCTCAAGTTGGTGAAATATTAATTATTTACTGATATAACTTACTTTTGTTCTCTAAATATCATTTCTATGTCGCATTGAGTAATAACATTTATAACAGTTATCTTGGCATTAACATTCTTGTTGCATTCCATCTTCAGAATCTGAATGTGAGAATAGGAGCCCATGTGGAGATAGGGGCAAATACATGCATTGACAGAGGCAGGTGAGCATTTTGTGAATGTCTATTGAATTAAGTGTACTTTGCATTCTAAGCATTGATTTTGATCGTTTAACCTTTGGAGAGGTCCAGTTGGAGGGATACTGTAATTGGGGATCATTCAAAGATAGATAACTTGGTTCAGGTATCTAACATTCTCATCTTTATCTTCAGAGTTTCTAACAGTTTTTGTATTTCAAATTTGAGAATCCCAATATACTCACTCAACTTTGCAGATAGGTCACAATGTAGTTATTGGGAAGAACTGCATGCTCTGTGGACAAGTTGGAATTGCCGGCTCAGTAACGTAAATTGCTGCTTACTCTCTCTGTGCCTTTATATAAAGAAGAAAGCAAAATGGCATTGCTGAATCTAAATCACTCCCAAACTTATTCAAAACTTGATTGCTTTTCAACATTTTAAAACTTTTTAGCATAATTTGCTTTTAATCTTCTTTCAGCATAGGTGACTATGTAACTATGGGGGGAAGAGTTGCAATTCGTGATCATGTATGCATTGCCTCAAAGGTAGTTACTTGAATTACTATTTTCATTCAATAATTACTATCTGTGGTTGAATAAATATTCATATTCATATGCATTTCCATTTTCTTGAATGGTTTATTTCCAAACTTTTTATCAGCACGCTTTGCAATTTATAAATGCGCTCTTATTCCGTTTATCCATACATGATAGATAACCAACATAATTATTCAATTGGGCTACAGGTCAGGCTAGCAGCTAATAGTTGTGTCACCAAGGATATAAATGAGCCAGGGGATTATGGCGGTTTCCCTGCTGTAAGGAATCGGTTCCCATATCATAGGCATACTGGGTTTAACAGTTATTTTTTGTATGGTTAAAAAAAATTTCAAAATATGTTTATACAATTTTGTAAACGCTGTTTATGGATTGTTATTGCAGGTTCCTATTCGTGAATGGCGAAGACAAGTTGCCACCCACCGCCAGTCCCTGAAGTAGGGATCCATTAGGTTAGGTCACATGGTTTACACTCTCTGCAATGGTTGGGCTTTATTCTTTAGACAAATCTGTAAAGTGCATACATATTGTGCATTTTTGCCAGTCAAATTGATACATTGATGGTAGGAATGAGAACTGGTTTTCAACTTTCCAACACTCCAATATACTATTTTCTTATGCTTTCCAACAAAACCTGTTCTCATCTTTTAGTGGGCAGACGAAAAAGGAGTTTGAAAGAGATAAAGCCAACTACAGTCAATAAGCACTCAAAAGCTCCCATCTACACCTAAGAGTTAAGACATTCCTTAGAAAGATTATGAAAAAGAAACACCAAAAGGATATCACAGATCATAAAGGTCAGTGACGGTTAATAAACAAAAAAGAAAAATAAAGAAACAGTACCTATATTTCTTACTTCATAAGAAAAGTAAGAAATCGAGTTTCTTTTTTCAGTATATATATATACAAAATTCTAAACAACATAACATGCTACCTGGTTCATATATTTTCGAAAACATCCTTATATATATACCAACTGCAGGTCTGCAGCTACAAGTTAGTTGTAAACCAAAAAATGGCAGTTGGAAAAAAATACAGAGAAAAATCTGAAATCTATTGGTGGTACTTTCAAGTTGCAACAGTGTTAACTCTGGTCTCTCTAGTTATATGGCGTACTCTAATCCCGAGTTCTCCCACTTTCACCATTGCAGGTTTCCATGTTCTTCCTTCTGATACCAAGAATTCTACGACGACAGATCATCACAACAGTACTTCTATCAGGTTAGGCATCGAAATCTTGAATCCCAACAAAGGTATGAGCATATACTACAGCGAAATCTACTTCACTATGAACTACAATAACGGAATTGTTGTTGCAAAGAATTCCACCCCGGGCTTCTATCAGCCGTGCAAGAACGATACTATGAGGGCAGTGGAAATGAAAGCTGACCTGCAGTTTTTGCAGCAGATTATTACAGGTGGGAATGTAAGTTTCAAGATTGGATTGGAGACGACGGTTCAGTATATGTATAGGATATTCAAGTGGAAAACAAAGCATCATAAGATGGATTATGAAGCTTATTTATACAATGTGACAGTTAGTCTTAATGGAACTGATTTAGGACAGAACGGCACTGTCTTGAAGAAAAAGCTTTGAATCTGTACAAATAAACATGCATTTTTCCAGATTTGTATAAGATTAAAGCCAAAAGCATGCATGCATGTTTATCCTGTTTCTTTATGAATCAGACCTCAAAAAAGGTTCAAAATAGATATGTTGTTGTGTATATCTCATATGTACTGCAGGATGATAAGGGTTGAACTGAATGTTCTACTATCACAATTAATTAAAAAAATTAATTAAAAAACAGTTTTGCCAAGACATTGTGGTCTAGTGACACCCGGTTACACTCCCATGTGGAAAGGGGTGGGTTAGACCTCTGTAGATGCGACATTGACTCTTTGTGATTAGAAAGTAGTTATGAACAG
>CM008334.1:5529352-5543325 GCA_002525835.2 Ipomoea batatas | reverse complement strand
TCAAATCTGTCTGGCACCTCGAGCTCTTCCTCCTCGCTGGGATCATTTCAAACTGGAAAGTCCAAGGCCAAGTTATCCCAAGGGAACCCGGATTCTGCAGATGTAGAAGTGGCATTGTGTTAATGTTCAAAGTTGCTCTCTGAGCCAATGAAATATTCTAACATGTTTGATCATCAGAGTTGTTAACAGAGGAGAGTGCAAGAATCTGTAGAAAAAACACAACAAATTCTGTACATTTGAGTGGGCCAGTGTTCTGTGATTAAGAAAATACAAGGAAAAAAAAAAGGAAAGGAGAGGATTAGGAAAGCCTAGATGGGGAGGTGTGAGACAGAACCAAGGGTATAAATCATAAAATTCATCAACTGAGAAGAAGTTCAAGAGAAATGAAAATGTGTTTTTCTCTTTGTTTTTTCTTTGCTCTTCTTGAGACTGTGATGAAACTGGGCAATGTAAACAGTTGGTTTATATGGGTACTGATGAAGATTGATTCTGCTATTGCTTATTCACAGGCTATATGACCAAGTAAGTTTCCTCTAATATCAATATATAGTGGTGTTTTGGGAACCCCAGGTTAGCTGTTTATTTGATAATCATAAGATTATAACTTCAACTCTTAGCAGAAGTAGCTTATTGGCCTTAAAGGCACTAGATAAAGTTTAAACAATGCATACTCTCAGATAGTGACTATAAGTTTAGCTCGTCACTCAAAAAAAAACATAAAGCAGCTTTCTTTTTTCCTTTACACTTTGAGTGAGTGTTAACACCTAGGAAATAACCGAGAAACGGGACAATAAAGGATGAGATATGTGAAAGAGGAAATAATCAAGAAACAGAACAATAAAAATTACATGTATACAATCACTAAGAGCCTATAAAAAATTCTTTGGTTTGATATCATCCAAAAAGACATGTGATTTTGCTAAAAAAAAACATTTTAGGTAATAACAGAAATATATAGCACGATCATTTGTCGCAAATTATATCGTGGACCGCGGTCCCAAAACGACGTCGTTTTGATTAATGAAACAAACGGATAAATTCGCGCCACTCACTTTCTTTTCATATATACTGCACTTTCTTTTCATATATATTGCACTTTCTTTTCAACACAACTGCAGTTTCCTTTCAACACAACTGCAGTTGCTTTTTGATATAACTACAGTTGTATATTATCGAATGAAACTATAGTTATATCAAAAAGTAACTGCAGTTGTGTTGAAAGGAAACTGCAGTTGTGTTGAAAAGAAAGTGCAGTATATATGAAAAGAAAGTGAGTGGCGCGAATTCATCCGTGTGTTTCATTAATCAAAACGACGTCGTTTTGGGGACCGCGGTCCACAATGCATTGTGGACCGCGGTCCAGGATATAAGAACTGATCATTTGTAATTGAATCCCGGCAATTTAGTCGCATGGCAATCACAGACAAGAAAGGTTCTGTTACACTTCCATGGTGACTTCATCCGACACTGCTGCAATTCCAATTATCCCAAACAAAACCCAATATCTTTTCGGGGAAAAAGCTCCGACTCCACATAATCCCAGCATTTGAATCTGAAGAAAACAATGAAAACAAACTCAAAAAGGAAAAAATTTCTGCACATTTTGGTGTATTCTCTGATGGTGTACGCTACTAGAGCGCAGGATTACGAAGTTTCAGATAGCCAAGCCTAATGGAAGCAAAAAAAAAAGCCATGGAAAAGTAGGGGTAGCTTTAATCATATCATAGCACTGCTAACGTTGTTGTTAAGAATCCCATATTAGGATAGGCAAATAGCTTCAGATTTCCAGTGTCTAATCTTTTTTTGTTATTACTATATTCTTGCTAAAATATATGAAACACAAATTCAAGATTCATCAACTATGGACCAGGTAAACTAGATCTCACAGGAGTGGTTATCGAACCAATTATCTGATCAATTAGATTGTGCTTACTCCTTTAAATTGAATTCCTATGATTATTAAAGTTAGTAAGTCACACCACGCCATTTAAATTATCTTTCAAAAAAAAATTGTAACAGTAGCAAACACACGGTTAAGATGCTAGGGAAATATTTGCATACCAATGTGGACCTGCCAATTGATCTGCTGCATTTTCAACGTGGTGAAAGGAATTAACTTGAAGTCTACTTTTATTAAAAACAAGTATTTTCTTTTTTTTTTTTAATTTTATACATTAGGCTTCGGGCTTGTGTCAGGTTATAATTACTATGATTGTTACTATTTATGTATATCTCATGCGTTATGCATGTCTATGTTCAGCAAGCCAAGTTAAAATATGACAAGGAAATAAATAATAAAGATGGTCTAGAAAGCAGTCAACCTTATCAATCTGCAACTGTACTGTCAGCTGTGCCATAAGAGTATCCATAGTCGTGGTTATTTTGAGGTTATTGGGACAGTACACGCCTAAATAAAGGAGAGAGATAAAAAGAGAGAAGAGAAAGAACCTCCTGCAAAATTGAGTTATTGGTACAATAATACTGTACCAAAAAAAATAATGGCTTGTGGGCGCATGTGTCAGGCGCGCCTGACAGTCTGTTTTTAATTTTTTTTTTAAATCAAATTTTTTTAAGTTTTTTCCTCCTCCCTCATTTTCTCTTTTCTAATCACATTTACAAAAACCTCTCAAAAATCGTAAAAAAACCTCATTGATAAAGATGCTCTAACTACCATCTTTAAACAACAACAACAAAAAAAAGTCAAAATAACTTCTTCTTTTTTTGTTTTCCATTCATTTTTCTTGCACGTTTTTTAAATTAAACCTCAACATTATGTCACTATCCATTTTGTACCCCACCACTTCCCTCCCCCAAGATGCTTTATAGTTGTTAATTATTTGTTTTTAAGCGACAACAACCATTGTTTGTTTTATTATATGTGCTCAAATATAAATCTAGTAATACTCATGCTAAGCTAAAGTGTTAATCGACATCTTAAATGAAAATAGAAACCAGAAGTGTAATGAATTGATGTTAATTTTGTCAATTTTGAGTAACGTTATTATCGAGAACATGCTCTTAACTTCTTACAAGTCTGTCGTTGGTTATATATACATTTTGAGTGATATATTTAAATTATTACATGCCATTGACTTCCCAATGGCTAAACTATAATTAACAATGAATGGACAAGCAATTACATACAAACATTCACAATTTTACAAGGAATGTTTGAAGACGAAGCTCCACGTACTATTGGATGTAACGAGAAAGAGGATGATGATGGACCTTGACACTATCAAAAAAGAAATAGCATGTATAACTAATGGGATCATTGATGGGTAAGAACAAAGGATTCTATCGAGGACGCCAAGCTAACCCTTGACCTTTGGTTGACTTTTGGTTAAGGATGAATGAGTTTCTTCCACTAAATCACACCTTCCAGGTTAAAAGGTTCTCAATTTTGAATACACACTCTGTTACACTCTCAAACACTTGCCATTTTAAGGTTTAAGTTAGCTAACCATTCACTTTTATAGTCACAAAACTATCACCAACGATAATTTAAATTTTTCAGTTGATAAATTTAATTTTCTATATGGTGTGAGGATGAGTACATACCTACACGGAATAGGAAAAAACCTTTAAGGCTTTAATTAAGTAGTGATGATTGGATCACAAAAATAAATTTAAACATTAAATGCATTCATATAAATATATAATGCACAATATATATTTTTCATCAAGATTAATATATATTCTTCCTCTTCTCCCAAATATATATTCTTCCTCTAACGGTAGTGATGGTAGTTTGTTCATAGGATATCGTTTTCAGGTGGTCCTAACTCCTAATAATCACATTTTTTCTATGGTACATACGCCGACGTTGTTGAATTCTCTTTCAAGACATAACTCCTTATTAATGCGCCTGTTTTAATTGTGTTACTTCAAATTTGAATCTAAGTGAAAACAACCAGTTGGTCAATTTAGTTTATCTCTTACATAGATTTACACAGTACACACTGACGGCGAGCTCCCTAATTTCATTGAGCTAACTCATTATATGTAAGTACAGTTTGGTATTGATAATTTATGAGCTTTGAACTAAATTTGGATACAGAAAGATCTAAGAAATTATAGTTAATTTCAAGTTGCGTCGGCAAATACGATGTGATCCAAACATGGAACCTCCGTGGGACATACGATTCCGATAATTATCTCAACTACTAAAATGTGATCCACAAGCACAAACCCTACTATGTTCCTTCCAAGTGTTCAAATCAATGTCAACATCGTTTACCGTTCATTTGTTATAGTCGCTTCTGGACCATGCAGTTCATCGGGTGCACCTGTGCAATTTTGATTTGTCAGACCTTATTAGCTTCGAAAAAGAAAAATGTTATTTGGACTCATTAATTCTACTCTCGGCTTTTATTCTTTCACTTAAACTTTGATGTACACATTTTCTTTGAGACCCACAGAATGAAGACAACTTATCAATAGTTCTCACGTACGTCATTGAGTAAAAGTGATGAAGTAAAGATTGAAACTATATATATTCCATATATATATATATATATATATATATATATATATATCATGCAACTTGCATAGCTAATTGATTAGGAAAAATTAATTAATTGACTGAATTGATAAATTTTAATTAATTATTTTTTAATCAAAATTTCAATTCGATTAATGGTAAATAATTTTTTAGAATTTTAGTTATTGATTAATTCTATTTGGAAGTGTCGATTAATTGATTAAAGAATTTTTTTTTTTAAAAAAAGCTCCTAAAACATGTTTTCTTATTAACCAAACATGAAACGTGCCCCACGGCCTCCACACACACAAAACATGAAGCGTGCCAGTAAAGAATTGAAAAGGAAGAAAAATGTATTAGACGTGTGATGATATATATTTGGTTGTTGTAATTTTGTATTTTTCTTAGCATATAGTTCTGCCTTCGTACATATATAGCTTTCAGTTACACAGGCATCATCGTAACGAGCACTCTCTATGAGAGAGCAGCCAAATTAATGAGGGAGTTGTTTATTGAACTTTTTAATTTAAGTTAATATGAATAAGTTAAGTTAATTTATTTTCTTGTAGTATTTAATTTACTAGATAGAATTACAAGATAGACTTCATTTAGAGCATACTTTCAAATAGCAATTACGAACTTTTTTATAAATCAAAGTGTCATGAAATATACATTAACATATTCAATAAAAATAAACATTGTTAGTTACATATCGAATGTAGTATATGTATAATGTAATTGAATTGTCTAGGCTAATTTAAATCAATGTTTGAGAAAGAAGGTTATGATACAAGAGTAACTGAAGGAAATATATTCGTTGATTATCTTAAAAACTTCAATATTTTAAAAAGATTCGAAGTAAGAATTATATATTACTATATTAATGGGGAAATATACTATCAACCTCGAATACCACCTTCGGTAATCGCATAGAGAACCGTATTCGCTTGAACCCGATTGCAATCTGACCCGTCCCATAATTGTAATTTCATTCCTACGTACCAAACTTTATGGAATTGCAATTCCATGATTTTGGTTGGAGGGAATGCAATTCATTAGAATTACAATTCCACAAGTAATTACATGTGAATTACTATTTTATCATTCTTATTATTAATATACAAGGGTATTTTAGCCTTTATTCACTTCTTCCATCTCAATTCTCAATCATTATATTCCGGCCTATAAACCATGAAATTTAAATTTCACTTTATTCTTTTCATACGAAATTACAATTTTTTCTCCATAATTCTCTCATCCCAACCAAACATTTGTAAATGTTTAAAGAATTTGAATTATGTAACATAGAGACTGTCTCGCAGAAAGTGTGCAAATCAAATTTAAACATTGAGGACAAAAAATATGGACTTGTGTCAATTTTATTTAGGAATAGTTTAGAATAGAATTCCTTTTTGGACTACAACGTGGATAATGTTTTATGTATAAACATTTTTCCTCGAACATCATGTGTTTCCTGTCGCAGTCAATCCAGTCATATACGCTAATACGCATGCCGCGGCCAGCGCGTAAACTTGGCGACTGATGTGTATATAAAGGCCTATTCTCTCCAGTCATTTAGCCACAACCACAAACTCTCGATAAACCATCACCTTCACACTTCAATCTGCTTTTTTCCTCACAACTCACAAGCAAAAAAAACGCAACAATAATGTTGGCTAAAAACGCAGTACTACCACGAAACCTTAGTACCGTTCATTATCATCATCGTCAACAAAAGCTTCGTAAAACCGAGATTACTAACGCCATAGCCGGCGCCGGCGGTGCTCGTGTTTCCACGCCGAACAAACTTTCCTTCGACCAGGCTCGTCGTCTGATAACAACCACGGAGACTTTATCCTGGAAACAGATTGATGAGAAGCTGGCCTGGCCACCTTCTTTGGGTACCGATGGAAAGTTTGGGATTTATGGAGGGAAGTTTGTGCCGGAGACCCTCATAGCTTCTTTGAGTAAGCTGGATCATGAATTTAACTGCGCTTTACAGGATCCCAACTTTCAGGTTAGTCTATACTATGTATTGGTAAACCTGTCTTGTAACCGACCAGTCTAGATGCACTTAACTGATCAGTTCAAACTAAAAAAAAAAGTCAATAAACTACCCTAACTGAAGAAACATGTAATCTCATGCGTATAGTACCAAGTCAACAGTTTAACCAACTTAGTTGTCCAAATTGAACAACCTTGATTTTAGGAAAGAATGGTGATAAGAATTAGTGAAATTGGTTTGTTTATATTGCAGAAAGAGGTTGAAACTGCTCTGAGGGACTACGTGGGACGGGAGACTCCATTATACTTAGCTCAGAGGCTTACGGACCACTACAAAAGCCAGAACAACGGAAAAGGACCGGATATTTATCTAAAGAGGGAGGATCTGAACCACGGCGGAGCTCACAAGATCAACAACGCCATCGCACAGGCAATTCTAGCGAAGCGGTTGGGCCGGAAAAGCGTGGTGGCTGCCACCGGCGCCGGCCAGCACGGTGTCGCAACCGCCGCTGCATGCGCCAAACTGGACTTGGAGTGTACGGTTTTCATGGGGAACTTAGATATGGAGAGGCAACCGTCTAACGTGGTCCTCATGAAACATCTTGGTGCTAAGGTACATTACTGTCGGTTGGTTTATTGTTATTTTGGTTGTAGAAAACATATATTCTTTGAAAAGTCAAACATATTCTTTTTCTTTAAGATTTATGAGTTTTACTTTTGACAGTAAAGTTATGATTATATGTAGGTGAAAGCGGTAGAGGGGAATTTCAAGGATGCAATGTCGGAAGCGATCAGGGGGTGGGTAGGGGACTTAGAGACGTCGTATTTCCTGTCGGGGGCGGCCGTGGGGCCGCATCCATGTCCGACCATGGTTCGCGAGTTTCAGGCCGTGATCGGAAAAGAGACGAGGAAGCAGGCGATGGAGAAGTGGGGTGGGAAGCCCGACGTGTTGGTGGCGTGTGTCGACAGCGGCTCAAACGCACTGGGACTCTTCCACGAGTTCATCGGAGACACCGACGTCAGGTTGGTCGGAGTTGAAGCCGCCGGAGTTGGGTTAGACAGCGGGAAACATTCCGCTACTTTGAATAAAGGAGAGGTCGGAGTCTACCATGGCGCAATGAGCTATCTTTTGCAGGATGAAGAGGGCCAAATCATTAGACCATATTCAGTTGGTGTTGGGTAAGTCATCACTTTCATATTTGAACCATTATCATGACTAATTCAGACTGATTTACCTTTTGTAATTACTTATCCACTAAGATCACATAGCTAAAGAAGAGTAAATGAATTTGAACTTGCAGATTGGAATACCCTTCGGTTAGCCCAGAGCTGAGTTTTCTTAAAGACACAGGGCGTGCAGAGTACTATTCAGTCACCGACAAGGAAGCCATAGAAGGTAAACAACTACCTAGCTACTCCATATACATAACATATATATCAGTGGCCGGAAATGTAAAGTTTGCCGTTTCTTTTGTGTGCAGCATACAAAAGACTATGCCGATTAGAAGGGATATTTCCAGCCTTGGAGTCCTCCCATGCATTGGCATTTCTTGAGAAACTTTGCCCTACTTTACCCGACGGCACAAAGGTGGTGGTTAATTGCAGCGGCCGTGGAGATAAGGATGCCGCGACTGTCTTCAACTACTGAGGAACACGTACATGCAGTAACAATCAATAAATGAAGAGATAATTATTTTAGTTTGTATTATATAGGGTGGCAATAATTCTTATGGTAGTAGCAGTAGTTTTTTTTTTTGGATAATATTATTAAATGTAAATATCTCTAATCAATAAGATATAACTTCAGAAGATTAGTCATTAGTACTACTTTATAATATTTGGGTAATCTGGAATAATATTATATTTGTAACAATCATCTTTTATTATTAACTTATAAACCCTAATTCAAAATAATCTTCACATTTGTTGACCATATTCTATACTTACAGAATATATGTGACTGTAAATAAATTGAAGATACATATAATATTTTAACAACATTTCCTCAGTTTAAGAAATTACTTTCCTCGTAAAATATTTTCTATCCAAGTAAATATGCTTTGCATGTCCCATATCTGGCTACCTTGAAAGTTGAAACCCACTCTTTTTTTGTCTTTCCTTATTCAGAGAAGATGACAACATGGGGTGGGCCTCGTCACATGCAACCATTCAAGAGCTGACGTTGAAGTTGACATTGCTACGTACAGGCAGCTACAGAATAGATTGATAAAAAAAAAAAATTTTGAAAGAAATAGATTGATAAATCGTCACCAAAAAAAAAAAAAGAATAGATTGATAAACAAGAGTAATATTCATGGACTCTCACCGTACTCTATTTTTTTTTGAGTATTACAGACTCTGTTACAATGTAGTATTTGTTCATAGTTATTTTCTCAATCTACTGAAGCACAAAGAGTCAACAGTTGACTCCACTAAAACTCTATTTT
Source organism: Ipomoea batatas (assembly GCA_002525835.2). Classification (NCBI taxonomy): domain Eukaryota; kingdom Viridiplantae; phylum Streptophyta; class Magnoliopsida; order Solanales; family Convolvulaceae; genus Ipomoea; species Ipomoea batatas. The sequence goes on along the minus strand of CM008334.1, from coordinate 5,534,391 downwards.
TGTACTCTATAATATGTGACATGCTTTAATTGAGTAATAAAAAAAGGATGAACTATGATTTTGTTCATTCATTTTTCTTTTTTTAATAAAAATAAAACATTTAACGGGAGTATAGGCTCAAATCCACCACTCCCGTATAAAGGGAAGGGTTTGATGCCACTGGACCACAAGGTTCTTGGCGTATAGGCTGAGAATATAATTTGAGAGTAAATGTACTCATCAACACCGACGCTACTATCCGGGGCTGAAACAAGTGACTTTTGCAGTTAAGATACCAATTATTTAACTTTGCCGGTGGCAGACAAGAACCATCAACCATGCTTATCAGGAATCCTGCACAACAAACAAAGGCCCACGTTTTACATATGAACCTCGTAATTCCAAAATAAATGCAATAACCAGACAAATCAATGGCTTTTGGGTTTCTTTTGAGGCAATACAAGAATCAAGTTTTAAAAAAATTAAAAATCAAGCACTCATTAATTCACAAATAACTTAATTAGATATTGTTTGTTACTTATTACCCCGATCGAGGCTGCACACTCCCTATATATCCACTCTAGGTACCACTCCCACTAATAAGTGTTTTATTGTCTGTATTTTCGCTCCTTATTTAAACCATTTTATTCCAAAACCGTTTCAAACTTTATGTGTATTATGACTCATTTGTTTTAATTTGCCCATAGGAACACTTATCCACGAGAAGAAAGGAGTTGGAAAGTTTTGGAGGCAAATATGAGTTATTCAAGGGCAAATTTGGAAGCAAAGTAGACAAAAGAGGATGGGAGCCACTATAAAGTTAAGGAGATGATAAAATACTTCTGAGCTAAAGAATGATGCTTTCATTATGGTTCTAATTGTTTGGGCAAATCAAGACAAAAGTGGAGCAAAAGATCTAAGACATTGCGATTCTCGCACAGCTTGTCCACTGCTCAGTATTTTGAGCTTGTCCAATGCTGTTATCGATTAATTTGGATTTAGAAAATTAAAGCATCTAGAACTATTTTGATGTGTATGTCAAATTGTTAAAAAAATTTGAATCTTATTTCAAATTATTTGAAATTAGCATTTTTTTTCTTTTATATAATTTAAATTTTAGTTATAAAAATGTATATTAATTTTATGTAGGTTCACTTCTGTTGTTACGTACCGAGCCTATAAAATAATAGTAACGGGTCTTAATATGTGAAGGCCAACGGCAATTCTGGGCTCCTTACCATGTTGTGTAGTCCATTCTTCAATAGCAAGTTCTTTTCTTTGTCATTTGTTTTCTGGTTTTTTTTCAATGGGTTACACCCTGGACTGACCATCTCAGCAATAATAGAAGAAGGCATATACATTTTTTTTAACATTTTGTGTTTGGCTTAGCTTCTACTTTTTTTGGACTAATAATCTACAAAACAAAATTGGCAAAAATAATTAATAAAAAAATGTGACAAAAATATTTTTTAAACGTATTTCATTTGTAATTTGTTTAATTTGTATATGAATTGAATGCAGTGGACACGGAGCTAGCAGTCTTAAAACTCCAGGTTAATTGTCCCATCAAAGAGGTGCCTACAATTCTGTGAGGAAATTAATTATTGTGTTCGACGGTGAAAATCTTGGGTACACCCAAAAAACGAATGCAGTAGGCACAAATTCTAATTTATTTCACAAATTCAACCCAATTATGACACAATTGAATAATATGTTTCATTAATTAAATTGATAGTAACACTTATTTAGACTGATAAAATTCACTGCGTGTTAAATATATATTGAATCATTCCAGCATTATATTAAGATTATTATATTCAAGAATCTAGCATGATCATATTATTCATAATTTATGGATGGATATGATGGAGATGTCTCCATCGTCCTTTAATCAATTTGTCCCCTTTTCACTATCTGAGCACGAAGTATTGTTGGCGTTACTTTTTTATTTTTTATTTTTTCATTTTAACATAATAACCAATAAGCATGTATCATCAGTTCATCACTTTCATACTATATAAACATTAAAAAATATATAAAATACAAAAAGGTAATAATCACACGATATTACTGCACGTGGATTTAGAATAAGTGTCTCTTCAGTAAATAAAAAAATCATTTATTTTTTAAAATAGAAAATCAAAATTGAAAAAATAAAATATCTCAAGTTCATGTTATTTCATTCTCCAAACCGAAAAAATGAAAACTAAATTTTTCATTTTTTTTTTTACTTCTACTTGTTTATTTCCAATTCTCCAACTTTTTTTTTTACTTAGAGAATACAAATTTTAAAAAATAAAAAATGAAAAGAAAAGAACAAAAAGGAAGAAGATATTTTCATTTTCCAAACAAAGCTGATGAAAGAAAGCTAGCTAGCCAGCTGGCGCATATAGTTCCCTGGAATGATCTCTACCATCGCTTTTCAAATAAATAAATAAATAAATACAACAAAGGTGATATAACATATTTGCTGATATTGCATGTTTTGATTAATTAAAAAAAAAGTGAATTATAATTTTATTTCTTTTTTGATAAAATTGGGACAAATTTTATTCCATGAAAGTATGCTTTTTATTTCTAAAAAAAGATGTTTTCAACCACTCAACCATGAGCATAAAGATAAGATATTATTGACAACTTCAACCAAGTAAGTTCTGCAGTTGATTTATTAGTGATTACAAGACTTTGGCCCTGTTTGGTAAATGGTTGTTGGCTGATTGGGTTGGCTGTTTGGGTTAGAAGGTATGATTTGTTAATAACATTAGCTGATTGTAAAGAGTTGGCTGATTGGGTTGGTTGTTAGCTGATAGCTGTTTGGTATAATTTTTTTCTCAAAAAGCTAATTGAAAATGCTACTTTGAGTAGTCTTTTGAATTTTAGTATTTTAGAGTTACAAAAAGCTTATTAACCAAATAATTAATAGTGATCAAATAAGCCAAAATTGACTGATAGACTGATTATTTACCAAACAGAGACTTTAAATTTAACTTAAATTCGTTTACCTACTTGTAATCATTTGTCTACTAAAATCAGTACATGTTTCACCTATTTGGGTAATATTGTAAAAAATTTTAAAAATATAAAGATATTATTCCAAAAAGACAAATGGGGCGTACTAAATCCTAATCCACACATGTGTTGAGTGTTGCCACAAAGCACTGACTTTTCTTATATTTATTCTCTCCCTGTGAGTGCCGTGACCCCATTTTGCTGTTGTTGAAAATAATGGCTTAACTGCCATGCCGGCCTATATCAATTGTTATACCAAGAACATCATTCATATTGTATTGTGAATTCTGATGCAAAAATTATGTATCTGATCTTTAGTTAACACATTATGTATTTATCGTTAACAGTTTCTGTACATGTAAACAAATAACTTGATAATTGCTGACATATAATATGATAACTATAGATACAAAAAAATGTGTCAATTAAATATACAGAATTTAAATATTATTTTTGAATTATGGTATACAATACAAGATAGACCATGGTCTATGGTATAATTTGTCAGGCCCATATGGCTATATTCTGATCCGATCATCTTGAAGTGCATCTTCACCAACTACCATGGCGACAAATCAATAATACTCACGTTTTATACGTATATAACTAATTAAATATATATATCTTATATCCAATATTTCAAAGATTTCTTCTCATACTTATCATAAACACGTCATATTAATTAGTATTGTAAAACTTGTAATATAATCCAACGTATATTTTTAATTTCTTTAGGTTTCGTTTGAAAACCCAAAAATGACTTTCAGAAGTTATTTTCAGATTTTTTTTCCATATTTAAGTATTCAAAGAAAATAAAGTCAAAAGAAAATCGATTAATGAAAACAAAAAGACTTAATGGAAAATATAATACTTTTAAGAAAAATGTACAACACATCCCCCAGACAAAATTTTTTGAAACGATCTCACATAAGTTTTTGTCCATATATATTAATTAGTATGGTAAAACTTGTATAATATAATATAACCCAATATATATTTTTTATTTCTTAATTTTTCAGCGGTTAGGTTTGCCAACCCGGCCCCAACATGTTGTTGAAAAAATAAATATCAAAACCCTTTCCTTTTTCTTTTTTCTTTAAACAATGCCAATGGGAAATTATATCTTGCACGTCTAATGTATATCCATTTTTAATATATTATAAGTCAAAATAAACTTATAATACACCGGAAAAATTTATTTTCACATTTTTCAAATTAATTTACTTATTGTTTCTTTCATGATTATATTTTGTCATTTTTGTTGGAGCTATTAATTAAAGGTAAAAACTTGTGTAAGACCGTTTCAAGGGTCTTAATCCGTGAGAATGGTCGGATTAACATAATTTTGATTATAATTACGGTTATGAGTTGGTCTTTGGTTAATTTTTATGACTCAAATTATGTTGATACAACATGTCTCACAGACTGAGACTCGTGAGACAGTCTCACACAAATTTGATATTTTCTTATTTTCACATTTTCCAAATTTATTTACTCAAAAATATCCAGATTTCAAAATCTTCTCTTTTTTACAAATCTATTACGGCATGCCTTTCTATAAATATAAGAGAATGACATGGATGGCTTTATTGAAAGCAATTTGTGCAATGTGTGTGTGTATGTGTACGTGTAGTGTTGGAGCTTTAGTGACGATATGATGGCAGCTTCTTCACTCCGTCATAGACTACTGTTTATTGTGACGGCGGTGCTCTTCTCGCCGGTTCTGACGTCTTGCCGTCTCGCCTCCGTAACGGCGAGCTCCGATCTGTCTCCATTCCCGTCCGGCTTCCTTTTCGGCACAGCTTCCTCGTCTTATCAGGTCCGTTTGATTCTCATCTCTTCCGTCCGCGGAGACAAATCCTGCGGCATTATATATGAACTTCAAGCAATGTTGATGAAGATGAAAACGGTTTTTGTCTGTTTGATTTTTTGCAGTATGAAGGAGGTTACTTGGCTGACGGTAAAGGTCTGAGTAACTGGGACGTTTTCACCCATAAATCTGGTAAAAATAATCTAAGAGCATATATATATATATATATATATATATATAT
>CM008334.1:5417786-5430055 GCA_002525835.2 Ipomoea batatas | reverse complement strand
TGATGGTCATTATGCTTGCTTAAACTGTACTGTTCTCTTTTTCTAGTGTGGGATCATGTGAGCACCCATAGATAAGGGAGTATGAAAAGTATATGACCAAGAACAGTAGGACCCTCACCAAAGTTAAAGAAATGCTAGGGAAAAGTTTTAATGTGAAAAAGAACAAGATTCATGGCATGATAAAACATGGTCCTCTGCATTCCTAATGTCACTGCATATCCTACCATGGCTAGAAAACAAATAATCTAATCCAATGTGGTTTAGAAAGAGAGGCGTTTAGTGGTTACTAAGTCAACAATCTGATCAACTTGGCTGGGTTGCCCTCAGAAATACTAATATCTTGAAATTGATATATTTTGTGGGGACATCAAATCATTATTGCCACTTTCCTGAAATAATTTAGATAGTGTCTGTCATGATAACTTCTCAGTGCCTGATATACAATGTGCAAGCAATAATTGGGTTAAACAGTTGGAAGTCCCAGTGTCCCACACCAGTAAAATGAACTTATCAGTTTGCAGAAAGTATTGCTTCTGATAGAAAAGCTTATTCTGAAGGTTGCAAAACACTTCTTTACTAGTGTTCCCATGATTCACATAAGAATCCAGAGACTTCTAGCTCATTTTCTTTCTTGACTCTTTACTACTTGAACTGCTGTTAGAGTCCTTCTCGGCAATCTCTGGTGCTGTGTGGTTTCTCCCATTGCCTGGCAGTTTTGGAATTGGAGGATTAGATGGAGGATGGCTGTAGTACTGGTGGGGGTGGATGGAGAGGTAATTCCCGGGAGGAGGATACCTATATGCTGAGGGATAAGGATAGAGTTGGAACGGATTCGCAGGATGCCAATATACCATAGGCACAAAAGAGTTTGTTGGATAGGCAGGGAGAAAAGGGTATGCAGACTGAGTTGAAGTATTGGTGTTAGGACTAGTGATCACTGGGTTCGACAATGGCTGCACGTCGGTTGGAACCTGAGATGATGTTAGCTTAGGTGAAAAGATGCCATTTGTTAGATTTGAGGCATATCCTGTCAGTTCAAATTGATCAGAAGGTGGAGGAGGAGACTTAACAGCTGAAGTTTTCTCATCAAGATTCCCTGAAGTGGTTGTGTGTTTCTTGCTTTTCTGCTTTGAAGATGCAGCCATCTGGACTGTTTGCTGATCAGCCAAAGGATATGACAGAAATAACTCCTCTCCTTCTGCATCTTTGTCTGTTCTGCAACATTCTCAGGATTTGTTAAGCAGAACCGAAATTGACTTCAATCAAAACAGTAAAAAAAACTAAAAACATCCTGGGATCAAGAAACACAAGTACTATAATTCTGTATACCTGTAATACTTCTGAAGGAGGTCTAAGTTTTTGTAATTGGTTTCCCTCTGAACCAGATCATTAGGGAAACCGGCCATAAACAGGAGCGTGATGCCTAGCGCCTTAAAGAAGAAGCTCCCACAACGAATGTGGACTAGCATTGCCATTCTACATATTACTGGACCGAAAGACTTCAACTTGTTTCTTCCCATTCTCTGCCTCACATATCTAGGAAAATGGAATAGACCATAAAGATGAGCCAAGAAAATTTGATTCAGGAAAGAAATGGAACAGTACTTACTCATTTTGGGGGAGATTTCTTGTCCTTCCTCCATATTTGATGCACAGAAAGAGGCACGAGGGACAGCTAGCATCAGATGGGCGCATAACCTTCTCTTCTTCGAGTATCTGAACAGGACATAACGTTGGATTTTGTCGATTCGGGTAGAATATCTTCCTTCTAACACCTGGATTTTCATACAAAACATGCTCCTGAAACAAAAGGGGCATTAGTTTTGTGAAGAGTCGAAACAAAACTGATCTGTGTGCAAAGCCGAGTGAGAAATAATTAACAGCTTACCCCGGGATTCTTTTGATCTACATAGGATTCTCCCTTCTGCAAAATGCTGAAATGATTTAAATCTAATTCATACATGTCCTCACAGCCATGCCTAATACCAAGAGATGAGAAGACAATGATTTTCCTTATTGTATGCGACTGTGCATTTTTCTTTGATAGCTCTTCCATTTCCAGGATTCTTTTCACTTCTTTTGGACAAAATGCCATCTTTTGATGCCTTCTCTGAACTGATGCATTCTCACAATAGCCTTCCACTCTCATTTCTTTTCTGCAATTTTCATCAAATCTCATTTGACTTGTGTCAGAGTGTGAACTCATTTCTTTAACATCTTCATTCAGTTCTTGGTTTCCATGTCCAGATGTTATTGCAAGATGGCTATCGAGCGAAGGAAACTGTAAATTGATTTCCTCGCCACTTCGCGTGTTACCAGTTTCTTCCTCCCTATGCTCTCCATCTTCTTGATCATCAGTTTCATCCCTGTCATTAGAATCTAACACAAAGTCCCTGGATTGTGGTTTATCAGAGTGCAAAAACTGAGTTTCATCCGTGCTCATCCATTTGACCAACCTGTCTTCAAGATTCTTTTCTTCAGTTTGTCTGCATTCCCTCTTATGGCTCTCCAGTAAATTCATTTTGATACTGCCATCTTCATCTTGTTTACAGTCTGTCATAACCTTTTGCCTCTTAAACTTCCTGGTTTCCCATCTTCCATTTTCACAACTAGCCTGAAACAAAAAAACAACTTTCAATGAGAAAACTTCACCCTTTTAGCTAGTTTGCCTCATCATCATCATCATCATCTACCATTAAAAGAAACAGTGAATTGAAGCATCTGCTCCATCTCAACTAAAAGTCTATGCTGATAGTTGGACTCTCAGAGTCTCAGTGCTGATAGCTGAACTGTACATTTATGTTTATACATTATATGCTTAACAAAGCAAACCATAACCCTAAAAACTTTGCAGAAAAGTAATGACATTAATATACTAACTGCAAAATCATGCATGTTTCAGGACTGCAACAATACCTTCTGTCTCTCTTGTAGCTGGGCTTCAAGCACCATGATTCTCTCCATGAGCTCTGCATTCTTCTGCCTCTCTCTTTGCAGCTCAGCTGAAATCTCAGCAATCACATTCAGACTCGCCGAAGCGTTCACCAAACTGGCACAAGACTGATGCATATGCTCCACCATAACCTCCCAAGAAGCAAATTAAAGAAACTATCTTACATCAATCACAACAAAACAATGCAAACTGTTATGGCTTTACATGCACTCCTGGTTTACCTTTCTGCTCATCATACCATGTTAATCTCATTGCTGACACAAGCCACAACACATATAAAACTGAGGAAAGCATCGCTGTTAAGGCCAGCTAAAAACCAACAGAATTAGAGAATATGATTAGGAGCATCCGAGGCTAGTTATTCTGCTAAAAACTGTACTGTCCCATCCATGTTACAATAGTTTATTTATATAACAAAGAGGAAAGAAAAATGTGAGAAACAAACAGGACTAGGTTACCATTGGCAGAAACTGATGAAGTAACATTATAGTAAGCAAGAACCAGAAGTTCCCAGAAACTAAAATACTATAATATGCTTGTCTTGGCCAGAGAGTCCAAGGCTGGGCTCCTTTTTTCCAGACAAAAAAGAAAGGGTTTGCACACGTGCACATGAATAGGATGTGTTACAGCATCACAAAATGCAACCTCACGTGCAATGGGAAGCTTAAAAATTGGGCTGTCAGAAAGAATGTGAAACTTAACCTTGGATTCCATATTCTTGAATTCAAAATTGGCCTGCAAACACTTCAGTTCATTAGGGCAGCCTTGGTTTTTGAGGGAAATGATTCCCATATAAAGGGGCTAAGGAAAATACAAAAAATAAAATTGGGTTGCTAAAAGCCTAAAACAAATATCTGGGATGATCAACCACTTGCAACCCTCGATCATGCCGGTAAGAACCTCTAACGACTAACGGTGAAAGTTAATAACTCGGGTATATCCATGTATTTTATTTTACTAGTCTTTTCACGGGTGTTGTCCGAATAGGATAATGCCCAATATTTATATTTAAATAAGTACTTCAAAATATATCAATACAAGATTACATATGAGATGTTCATACATATGTAATTGAATGTTGAATTTGTTTATTTAAATAAGTGATTCAAAATATATGAATGACAATATAATATATGAGAGATTGATTATAATTGTCCTTTTATAATTGCGTAGTTGTCATATAATTCTTTCCTTTATCAACGTTGTTGTCTAGTCAAGTCTTGAGCCTGAGTTTGAGTGTTGTGTTCGAGTGTTGGTCCAACTACTTTTCCCATGCCAGGCTGACTAATTGGTTGACTACTCTTAGTCCATATTCTATCACAGTGAATAATTTTAAATTTAGTAATGTGACATTTTAAAAGTGAGAGAAGATTGCATGGATAAAGATAGTATTTGCTTTAAAATTCATGACTTATTGGGTTCATTTTTTTCAAAATTTCTTGACACCGGCGAGTGTTTTACTCTCAAATGATCCCCATTTGTGATTTTTTTCACAGTTTTTTTAGGATAACATGACTTATGTGGATGAGAGAGAGGGAAAAGAGAGAAGAGTTGTGTATCTCCTACAAAAATAGTTGTTTTTGTGGGACCCGCCAGGAGAGAGAGAAAAGGAAAGGAGATGATGGGATGGCGTGTGTTTGTTTTTTGTTTTTCTTTTTTCTTTTTTTCTTGGCGCATTCACTACACGCACTCGTTAACGCGTCTGGTACTTTCTATTTTTTTTTTTTTGCGTTGATTTTTAATTTTTTTTTCTTTATTTCCTTATTCTCTTTCCCTTATATCTGTCATAATTGACACCTCAAAAATCACTAAAAAAAACCCCATTACTATTGAAGATGCTCTCACAGTTCACGTTAGGGCTGTGCAAAAATTGAAGAATTCAAAAAGATCGATTGACCTGAGATTCGTAGAAGCCCACTCGAGCCGAGCCAAGCCGAACTCGACATTTTTAAACTGAATAGCCTTATGAAACAGCGTCAGTTAATAGGATTCGGGTGGGGGGATAAAATCAAATCCGACTCACCCGAATATTCGAGAAAGGATAAGGTTACGTATGATTTAGGGTTGTGCAACGCCGTTTGGTCGTAGTATATATATATATACGCTGAAAAAGCTGAAATCCAATTGTTTCCTCATTTGCGCCGTCGCGATTGTAGAAACTAGGGTTCCTTGACTTCCTTCTCCGAGTTCTCTTTGTTTAAGCTCTCACTTCTTTGATCTCTCCCTTCTCCCTTCGCAATTCTGATTTCTCTGAGAGTATGAGATTCTGAGCTATCTATTTCTGTAAGTTCTCTTTACTCTAATATGTTCTTTACTTCTCTGAAACTCTGAGTTTCACCTGTTATGTAGTCCGGTGATAATCTGGTAAGTTGTACTAGTATAGTGGTGCTGTGGCTTGTGGTGGTGTCGTCGATTTCGAGTGGTGATATTTGTACAAAGAAGTCCTTGTTCTCGGGTAAGTTAATGTTGCATTTTTCTAAGTGAAAAGCCTATTGGTAGAATCCAAGCCTGTAATTTAGTAGTGTGCTAAAATGTTACTGTACTCCATATGAGATTGTACAGGTCTAGTCTGCCTTCCTGCTCCTTTCAAGTCGTTGTAACAGGCGCCTTATCCCGAACTTCGTGCAACTTTCCATCCTAACCTTCTTTTTTTTTTTTTTGGAAAGAACCATCCTAACCTTAAACCCAGCGGCGCAAAGACCATTGGATTAATACCAGCATTATTATATATATATTTTAAAATTTTAAAAATTTCTCTCTGTTCCCGACCTTGTGAAATTACCACAAATTGTCAAGAATCAGACGTGAAGATATCGTTAGGGAGGAAGCGAAAGGGTAGGACGGGTAATTAACAGCAGTGAGGAACTAGCTTGAAACGACGTCGTCCCCAGCTGAAGNGATTGTACTTAAATTTGTATCAGGTGAATGTCTTGACACATACTCAAGGAATAAACCTAGAACCCAAGCAACTTTCAAAGATTGAAGAATTGAAGGGGTATCATGCTGTCCAGGACAAGAAGGAACAGCAGATGATTCATAAGCTGGACAAATGTGAGGATGGACTTCATGAATTGAATGAGGAATATTCTCAGCAAGATTCTTTGGTGAACCCAAATTCTGTTGATCAAGGGGATGAGAAATCTTCCACTTCTTTTATGCTAGAGAGTAATGATATGTGCATGGGAATATTGGGTACAGAGAATGTGAGTAGATCTTCTGAAACAGGGGCAAGTAGTCAGGAGAATGAAAATGAAAGTCACAACTTTAATCGGTCTCAGTTATTCTCTGATGTGTTTGAAGACACTGGTGGTGCTCTCTGGGACATCTTTAGGAGGGAAGATATCCCTAAGTTGGAAGAATATCTCAAGAAGCACTTTAAGGAGTTTAGGCATACTTATTGCTCCCCAGTACCAAAGGTATTATGTTTTGCATGATTTATACTCCGTATCTAATTTCAATTTGCTCACTATGCGTTAGGAGACTAATATTCTCAGCTTTCACTTCCTTAGCTTTTACTTTACCAGTTTGTTTCTTTAATTTGTTTATTTCAACCACCTTGGTTTTATTTGCCTTAGGTTGTTCATCCTATTCATGACCAAACATTTTACTTGACTGTGGAGCATAAAAGGAGGCTCAAGGAAGAATATGGTGAGGTTTCTCTTATATAATAGTGCTACCCAAATGCATCATGATTTATTTCCTAAAATACATTATATTCTGATCTATTATATTGTTCAGGGATTGAGCCATGGACCTTTGTTCAAAAGTTGGGGGATGCTGTCTTTATTCCAGCAGGCTGTCCGCATCAAGTGAGAAATTTGAAGGTATATTAGCTTATTTCTGTGATTTAGTTACTGCTCTTGAATGCTCCAAAATGCGAAGTTAGACTACAGGACAATTTGTTGGCAGCTTTTCATTCCTTTTTAATGTGTTGGTGACTTGGTGGTACCAAACTCGGTCCGTGTTTTTACTATGATGTCTTAATTCCTTTTACTATGATTCTTTATATAATAGATTTTCATATCTTTCCCTTTCTGATTAATGATGATCTTCATCTGCTACTTGTGGCAGTCATGTATAAAAGTTGCTCTTGACTTTGTTTCTCCTGAAAATGTTCCTGAGTGTGTGCGGTTGACTGAAGAATTCCGAACTCTTCCCCAAAATCACAGGGCCAAGGAAGATAAACTGGAGGTATGATCTCTATTGACACATATATTTCTTGCATATGCTGCTAGTATCTGTTTCTCTATTGCTTTTATTTCAAGTGTTATAACTGCTAATGATGCAGGATGAGAAGGTATTAGTGATTCGTTGTTGTTCTAGTTGTTTCTCTCTCTCTCTCTCTCTCTCCCAGTATATTTTTGTTACTGCTTTAATTTTTATTGGTTTACTTCTGTTATCTCATCCTTTTGCCGGTTGATCTCTCTCTGTTTTATTTTATTGAGTCACACTTGTGTGAGACCGTCTCATGGATCTTAATCCGTAAGATGTGTCGAATCTAGGATAGTTGCTTGTTAGAAATCATAATACCTATTACAGAAAATTTAATACCAATTTGAAATAAATAAATTGCTACTTATAATAGATTACTATGGAGCCAAAAATGTATGTTAACACAAAGATCTCTTAATCTGTTAGGAGGCATCATCAACCCATTGAAATTCGGATGATTTCTTTCATTCCCGATCAGCAACATTAAGCTTGCAATGATTTTCCAGTTTCTCTTGACAATCTAGTTTTCAACAATGGTTTCATGACAAGCCTCCCAATCAAAAACTAAAATAAAATAGAAATAAGAAACAAGGAAATTTTATGAGAGTGTCCAAATCTGGTACCAAGGGAAATAGTCCTCTTCATGGCAGTTCAGCACATGCCTAAATGGATTTAAGAGAAAAGACTTCTTGTTAGTGGCCCAAGGGATCTGATCTCACTGTTGATGCTACCCCTGGTGGAAGTATATGGAACTTGACAAAACCATTTACCCCTTTACCTGTGCTAGATATGATGTAATTTTACCTTTATTGCTGACACATTTTTACCTTTTGGATAGATTATGTTTTATAGTATATATATATATATATATATTGGATAAAGTTCTGCATTAGTAGACTTATAATTAAACATAATCTGTTTATATCCTGTACAGATTACTATGAATTGTACTTGAAAAAAAAATAGCAAGTAAAATAGAAGATTTTGGTCTAAAAAGTTTCTTTTCAAATAGGTGAAGAAAATGGTCATTTATGCGGTGCATGAAGCTGTGGAGGATTTGGAGAAGTTAAATTCTGTAAGTATGCTCACTTGAATGTTCTATAACCATGTACTTATTGGCAACGGTATGTGTTTTCTGTTTTCCACTCCTGACTACCTTGCTTGCTGATGTTGAATAAAAAGTTACGGAGCAAGTAGAAAACTACCCAAATATAATAAATGAGAAACTAATTCTGCCTATCATCTTCATCCATTCTATGCATGTTCCAGGTTGTATCAGTTTCACTTAGGTCCTTGGATAAATAGCAGTGAAAGTGTTTTATGCTCTGTCCTGTTATATAAGATTGATTATTGTCTGTACTGATTGTGAGTGTTCTTGTTAAGCCTGCAGATGTTTTTAGTCTCCATTAGGCGCTGTACATGTGTTTTAATGTGTGGTTTCCTTTGCAGGAAAGGAGAGAAGAGAGATTGTCTGAATGACACTGGAGGGAATGTATGTGACTGCCCAACTTATCTCATATTTACTTGGCCTCTGGAAGATGTTTGTTGTCTGTAATGATACCATAACAGCAAATGATCCTTGTTCCTATGCTTATCATATGGTGAAACTCTACCCAATGGTTGTGGCTGTTGATAAAGTTGTCAGATTTTGATTGAGAAAGGGTGGAGAATGTGGAAAGTAGCTGTTGCTTCTCATCAATTCATGGCTTATTCACTGTTCTAACTTCTAACAACAGCTCCAACAGTTGATCCAACTCCTGATGGTTGTTATTCATAGATATAGATTGATATTATTATGTAAAACACATTTTATAAATAAGTGTTTAGATTTTATGACTTTATACTTTGGCTCCTCCCAACTCCGGTTGCAGACTTACAGGTCTCTTATGAATTTTCGATTTCTGATTGGTGATTGATGCAATAGGAGTTGTTTGGGTTTTTTTTTTTTTTTTAATTTTATTTTTATTGGAGGTGGAAATTCAGACAGAAAGATACTGCATATGCCAATGAATGGTTAAAGAATTCAACAAAAAATCAGCCTAATGATCTGGTAAAATTATTTACATGAACCGACAAAATCAGCCAATTACCAAAATAAAAAAGGAGAAAATCCATAAACCTAGCATCTATCATGGCTTTCAATTCACTTCCGGAATGCTCTGCAAACGGGGTCTCCATGATCGTTGGCGCAGCATTTCGGAACCACCACCACGATTACCGGCGTCGACCAACAATCCCGCCAAGACTTGCTCCGCCGCCGTCTCCCCTTTTCCCAGCAGCTGCTCCAGCTGCTTCTTCGAGATCACGATCTTCAACTCTCCACTCGACGGGGAAGAAGAAGAAGAAAAAGGAGACGATGACGGCGTAGATGAGGAGAAGGATGCACTGCTTTTATCACACAACAAACCCTCCCTCTCTGCAATTACCTTCTCCGGCGATACCCATTCCCACTCATCCCTGTCATCCTCCGCCCACACCATTGACGATGATCCACGCTTAAGACAATTCCCCATCTTCCCAAATCACAACCTAAGCTAGCTAAAAACAGGCCGGCTGGAAACTAATGTATTCTATACAGAAAGCTTTGATGCATCAAAACCTAGCAGAGGCAGAAAATGAGAGGTGAGAATGGCATGGCACCTCCATATTTATACTCTCTTCAAGCCTTTTTTTTTTTTTTTTTTTTTTTAAATATTATATTATTTTTTTTTTTTTTTTTTTTTATTTTTTAAAGTCACGAAGAAACTCTCAGCCATTATACCAGGGTGCGTATTTGATAAACCCTATTTTGTATCATAGTCAACAAAAAATTACAAGAAAGGTAAATTAGTTTAGCTTATTTATAGTTAAATTTGTAATATTATGATTATTAAATTAACAGTCTGACCAATTTAGTTAGAATTATTGTATTTTTTTTATTTAAATTTGAGAAGGTAGTTAGAATTGATGGATTTGTTTATTTAAATTTGAGAAGGTGGTGGGAAGGCTGTCGGAAAAAGAAAAATATTTTAAAATTACAAACGACACTTTCTAGTTTCTAGTAGTTGACCAGAATTTGGAGTATGTGTCGCAGTGTGATAGGCTGCAGGGTGGCTAGCTGCCAAGCTTTGGCCCCTTCGCCTTATACGGCTTCCTATGTTTGACTTTGAAACGATAAGAAATCTAGAAGTCGATCTGACGCCGTCAAAACAGAATCGAAGACTACAACTACGTTCATACCTTGTCTTTTTGCATGGATTTCACGTAAATAAACGGACAATGATGATTTATTACCGACTTTTCAACGTCCATTCAAATTTTCATTTTAAGAATTATTACCAAGCCATATTTGGTTCCTTAGCCGGCTTAGCTCAGTCAGCCGCCGATCATATATTTTCGGTGATGTGGAAGGAATATTATAAAGATGTGAAGAGCTGAGACAACAGTTGTAGAGATTATTAATTAGTCGTCTAACATGGCATCCTCGTATGAACACATATATGTAAATGGAATCGAAGACAAAAATACTTCACTTACCCTTACCACATGGATTGACTTAAGTTCTTAATCTAATTCGACCATTTTTATTGGAGTTATATCTAATTGAATCAGAATTAATTAGTTTAAACGTTCATAATTTATTACGAATGAGACATTGTCAATTATACGAGTCATGCCATTTATTTGATATTAAATTGATAAATTTTCAACGGTTAGTTTGAACTTTTTAATATAAGAAAAGGACGACTTAACAACAACAAAAACATCTTTTTTTTCTTCTTCAACCATTTACGTTTCTTTCAACTTCACAACATAGATAAACTATTTTGTTCTTTCAGCCGTTAACAACTTATTTCTCTATCCCACAAACCACTAACTACAAGAGAAATAACCAATCAAGTCCCCTTCTTCTATTGACAATCTTAATATAGTAGTAGATCAGAACTCCTACACTATAACTACATTACACAATGTTTTTATTGACTCTAATCAAAATGCCTCCATAGACATGTCCAATACAATAATATGAACCATTGATAAATATTTAATTTTAATATACTTAAAATTTATTTTAGTAATATACTAAAAATGAACATGTATAATTATATTAGTTGTACACCTTACAAGGTGGACCATTGTTAATGAATCCATAATATATTGATTGCCAAACAATTGTGATGGCCTAATTACAAGGCCCGGTAAAGTGGGGGAAAATGGGCTCTGGCCCAAAAATTAGGTGAAATCGGGTGACCCATAGCTTCATGCGGTTTCTCTGAGTTGCCGTCAATTACAGAAATATATTTCCGACCGGCCGGTGTTTCACTGTTTCAGATTCTCGGTCTCCCTATGTCCGTCGGCGACATCGCCTCAGGTAACTTTTTGTGATCATACGAATGATATGGTTTTAGAAGCTAGCTGGTATGGTTAAAATGTAAATCGGTATACTATTTCATACTGCGGTAATCTTTTTAGAACTTGGAAAACCGCAACTCGAAATGTTCTAGTGGAAGTTCGTAAATGAGAAAGTTGAAGTTCATCATTTATGTTTTCCGATGTAATTTTGATGCTATTATTGTTGTGTATTCTTATCCTTACCATTCAATTCTCGTTAGATATTGCTAAAGTCTAGAATGAATTCCCGAAAAAGCTGATTTTTCTTCTATTATATTGCAGGAGTATAGTATCTTCATCGTATTCCATGCCAAAATCCTCAAAACGAAGAAACATGTATTATCTTGTCTCGTCAGGGCGTCGTGTTATTTCTCAGATTGCCGTTGCAAACTATTTTAAGTGTTTTTCTACTTTGTCTTCTCTTTCCTCCTTGGATTCTTCCCAATTTGGGGGTTCCTTTGGGGAAGAAAATGTTGGGTTGAGAGCAAATTCTGATCTTGCCATTTTGCTTGCTAGAATTTCTCCTGGGAGCAGTGAGGATGAAGTTTTCCAGTCTCTTTTATCTGATCCGTCTTGTGATGCTATGCAGCTTAATCACAACCTTGTTGGCAGGTTGCTTCATTGTTTTAAAGATGATTGGAAGTTGGCACTGGGTGCTTTTAGATGGGCAGAATCACGCCCGGGCTATAAGCCTTTACCTGAATTCTATGATAAATTGGTGGACATACTAGGG
>CM008334.1:5269492-5283115 GCA_002525835.2 Ipomoea batatas | reverse complement strand
CTCTCGTCTCTCGCTCTTTATGTGTGTGTGTATTGTTTTGGTATTGTGATGAGTTAACGTTTTTCTTATTTAAACATACTGAATATGAAATCCAGACGGAAATGCTGGCTACATTATGGTTACTGCTAATGGTGGGATAAACCAGCAGAGAGTAGCTGTAAGTTATGTCTCTGGCTATATTTTGTTTTTAATTATTTTATCTTTGCAAATCGTATTTGCAATCTATTTTCTTTCAATAATTGAATACAGAGTATTACACGGTCCATTTTATCACAACTAAGGTATTCATCTATTGTGTAACAGATCTGCAATGCTGTAGCTGTTGCGAGGTTACTTAACGCAACACTCGTTCTTCCCAAGTTTTTGTACAGTAGTGTCTGGAGAGATGCCAGGTGAAAAATGTTTGGTTATTTCTCGTTATGTACTCTCCTACTTCGATACACGCATCACATACATTTTCTTTTTTTATTGTTCTTGTACTGTTGAGAATGTTTCTCTTTTCCGAGGCATGATGCATATATTCTTTAACCAGAAAAGTAACAGCCAAATTCTATAATTTCTTAGCCAGTTTGGCGATATCTATCAGGAGGAGCACTTTATCGACTACTTGAAACCTGATGTTCGAATAGTGAAGGAACTTCCGGAGGAGTTACAGTCGTTGGATCTGGAGGCAATTGGCAGTCTGGTGAGGTTATCGTATAAATTGTTCTTAAGTAGTTACTCCGTATTTTTAAGAGTTTATACACTTATAGATCACATATTTGAACCTGTTGCTTTATTTGTATCTGAAATATTATCGTAGGTGTCAGATGTAGATATTGCAAAAGAGGCCAAGCCAAGTTTCTATTTGAAGTATATTCGACCCATCCTAAATCAAAATAGAGTTATCCATTTTGTTGGATTTGGGAATCGCCTGGCATCTGATCCATTGCCATTTCAGATACAGGTAAATCCTTGGCCTCTGTTTGGATTTTTCCCGTCTCGTTTTGGTTCATTTCCATTATATTATTACCTTTGGTCCTTGCTTCCTAATTTTTGAACTTCATCTAGAGACTTCGGTGCAGATGTAATTTTCATGCGTTGAGATTTGTTCCCAAAATACAAGAAACCGGTGCTTTACTTATTCAAAGGATGCGGCAAAATGTAACACGCTTGGGGCTGTTGGATCCTCACCTTGTTGGTCCGTATGCGAAATCAACAACGAGGGGTCAAGGGAATCGTGCCTCAAAAACTCCAAGATATTTGGCATTACACTTGAGGTTTGAAATTGACATGGTGGCCCATTCTTTGTGTGAATATGGCGGGGGTGCAGAAGAAAGACGCGAATTGGAAGCATATCGTCGAATCCATTTCCCTGCATTGGTGGAGGAGAAGAAGTCAAAGAAGTAAGTTATACCATAATCTTTATTCCCACAAAGTATTTGATTGCTTGTATTCTAACTGTCATTCATAACATCATTATTGTGAAAAGAAATATTCTAGTCTCGATTTGATTGTTTTAGAGAGCGTATTTTGCAGGTTCCCTTC
This sequence comes from Ipomoea batatas, assembly GCA_002525835.2. Lineage (NCBI taxonomy): Eukaryota > Viridiplantae > Streptophyta > Magnoliopsida > Solanales > Convolvulaceae > Ipomoea > Ipomoea batatas. Next base: position 5,281,588 of record CM008334.1, on the reverse strand, counting down.
TCCGGCAGCTCTTAGGTCTGAAGGTTTGTGTCCATTAATGCCCGAAGAAACAGTACTCATGCTTGCTGCCCTCGGTTACAATCGCCACACGCACATATACCTGGCTGGTGCACAGATCTATGGAGGGAAGTCGAGGCTAACCGCCTTAACTACCTTGTACCCATACTTGGTGACAAAAGAAACCTTGCTTTCCCCAACTGAAATCGAGCCATTTGCAAATTTCTCTTCCCAGGTATATACGAGATTCTCACACAAATGTCCTTATACGCTATCTTTGTGATGATGAGCTGAACTTTTGTTGCAGCTAGCAGCCTTGGACTTCATCGTCTGCACTGCTGCCGACGTCTTTGCTATGACCGACTCGGGAAGTCAATTCTCGTCGTTGATATCGGGATACCGAGTATACTATGGAAGAGGGAAAATGCCCACCATACGACCAAACAAGCGCAGGCTCGCTGACATCTTCGTTAAGAACAACACCATCGAATGGAAGGTGTTCGAGAAGAGAGTGAGAAAGGCGGTGAGGCAAAACAAACGTGTGTTTTCGCGGCCGGTTGGTAGGAGTGTATATAGATATCCAAGATGTCATGAGTGCATGTGCAATAACACAGAAGTACCTCCTCCTAATTAAATGGACAGTTCCAAAGTGATATATGTTATGATTCTTTTGTACATTGCAATATAAAAAAAAATTGTTTTAGCATAGTTCTTTTCAGGAATGTGCTTGCACTTCTGTTTTTTAGGATATTCCTGTTTTTCGAATTGTACATCCGACAGTTCAGTTTGGACCTTTGTCTTTCACTGGAATACAACTTTTGAATGTCATAGGTTTTGATCTCATTTTGAAGGTAATAGCTCTGAAAATTTGCTTTTCAATGCTGCATCTCAGAGTGTTGTATAAAGATGGTGACTACTTCTATCATTTGATTTACTTCCACTGTTAATTATTCATTATAAGAAAAACTATCTATTTAGAATTAAAAAAGTAAAATTTAAAGCGAGTTATAATCCCCTTTCACGGTTAGTTATTCCTAAGTTTGATTTTTGGTGGGAGTTGTTTATTAGCCTACTTAATTTGAGCCTATCAACTATAGGCAACCTAGCTTGGTTTATTTATTTTTTTGTAGTTCTTTACTAGCTATAATCACAATGTAAATTTCATATAGAGCATACGTCGAGGCTCCAGGTAATGACTATAAACTTTCTAAAAAGTTATACTTGAAAAAAAAAACAAAAAAAAAACTAATACTAAACTAAACAAAAGTTAAATTGTTATTTGAATAATTGAGGTGTGTATCAACTATCAAGCGAGTTTAAACCCAATTCAAGACCAACGTTTTACAGGTATTGAGATATCTTCCCTCAACGTTTTTAACGTCTCCAAGCGGGACTGTTCAACCGGAACTAACTCGGTTGAATTAGTCTTATCCGCAAATGCGAATTAAAAGAGAAAAAGCTAGACTTAATTAACCAGCAGATTACATAACCTGAATTCTTAACAAGTTCTCATGCATTTCAATTCCTTGAAAACTAGTACATCACAGCAACCCATCCCACCAAACCAGAAGTATGCACCCTCCCTCCTCCATCTTCTTCAAATTGCAACCTAATTAAGTCTTCTGGCGTTTCGGCCCAACCTGCAGCCAGTGTTATAGCAAAGCCACCATTAGTAAGGTCTCTAACTCACTTTAGTTGCAGAAACAACATCACATGTATGCCACACTTCTTTAATATATATAATCCAAAGAACAATCATAAACTTTGCCACAAAAGACAAAGATTCCCTTGCCCCACATCCCGACCCGACAGAATAAAAGAAAGATAAATCATATGACTCAAGTGAGAGGACCAGTGTCTGATACCCGCAAAGAGTCCATTACATTAAGTGTAACTCTCACACTCTAACTGTTAGGCTCGACCTGTGTCTTGCTTGCAATCTACAACTTAGGAATATGCATTTGAGGAACAACTAACAGCAGGAATGATACCTGGCTAGCAGAACGCTGGGATGGACGTTTCCTGACACGTTTACCGGATTCACAGTTTTCGCAAACATAAGTGTCCAGCTTATTCGCCTCTCCATTAGACATGCCCAAACATCTGGGATGAAACCTGCAAATTAAACACAATTAAGAAGAAACCCTTTTATAATCCATGATTGAAAATGCAGAAAGAAACACAGATTTGCATACCATTCATTGCACTTGTCACATTGTAGCATAAAGTAGTGATCCGGATTATATGGCATCCTACACTTGCAAAACCTGCAAAGCACAATAATCCAAAATAATGACAGAAAGTAGAGAAAACCAGACAAATTTAAGTAATTTATCTGTACAACACCTATATCATCCTACAGTACATATGAGACATACACAACAAAAACTCGATAAATTGTATGATTCTTACACTTCAACACGGCCTGGCTTGCAGGCTCCAGTTTTGGCGTTATACTCAAACCGCCAGTAGAGATCAGTTGGACTGATGAATTTAAGTTCAGTGTACTCCTTGAAGGTGTGGACAGTAACTTTCCTTTCTATAGTCTCCGCACTTTGAACATCATAGTGGTCCGACAACATTAACTCTCTGATCCCATGAAACCTTTGCCGCCCTCTCTTTGTCTCCTCCGGCCGGTAGTACCACCGGACATGAACGTTCACGTTGTTGCGGTTATCCGCCTCAATCTTCTGGATGATTGCCACGTAAGGGTCTTTCTCCGTCTCCGGTGCCCGCATGAACACAGCGTCCCCAGCTTCATCACATCATTCAACACAAATTAAAGTCAAAAAGCAATCATTTCATTACTGATATATTCATAAGAAATTAAATTATCACCAAAAACTTCAAAGCCCACAAGAAAATAATGAAATATATGATGTTTTGGTTGTTTGAAAGTACACAATTAATTTTATAAGGGGTGGGACACAAAAGGACAAAGAGATTATCAATAACTACTTAGTCTGAACAAAGTAATGACATGCTAGAATTCTTAAAATCGGTGTTTGAGAAAAAGAAGGATGTAAAGTTCCAACAAATATTGGGAGTGGTGTGACAAAAAGGACAAAGAGGGGTAGTTGGGGAAGATATTATATATATATATATATATATATATATATNATATATATATATATATATATATATGAATGAGTTGATAGATGGTTACACTTGAAAAGAAGCCATTTTTATTCACTAATGGGGAAAAAATTTCCCTAGGAAGCCATGATTTCTCTTCAACAACTCTTTTCATTTCTTACAACAATTTAAAATAGTACAAATCCACGATTATAAACTCAAATCAACTCTCAAAAAAAGCTTCATATACGACAACAAAAAAGTCGAGATCTTTTGACTTGACTCAAAAAACTTATGATGTTCCTTTTCACATTTTTATGTAAAAATCTTGGATTTAATTGCTCCTTTTGCATGTTTTTTGGTTAGCCCATTTTAAAGTGTCTAGAAGCACCAATTAATCCAACAAAAACACAGATGCACCAATATATAATAAAATTGGCAACAATCAAATGGAAAGTGACAATCTTTTTCCCTTTTTCACTCCAAAACTCAATAAAGTTCAAATTTTTAATCACCAAAGTGGCAATCCAGGCAGAATTCTGGACACTGAGAAATCCAGAAACATATACAACAAGCCGATCACCAAAAACATGAGTGAATCCACAACAGCTATCGCATCTCGATTTCCCAGTTATTTGGTGAATGATAAATGCGTGCACATATCCATAAAATGGGCACATATACGCGCGCACAGAAAAATGAGAATGTGTATACCTCTAACAGTTCTGTTCATTGTGTACATGCCTCTAATGGTGTAAGAGTGCAACTCTCGTCTCCCATGCCTGCTCTTGGCCATTGGTAATGAATCAGACAAAAAAAATCGAGAGAGCGCTTTATGTTGCTCTCCAAATGAGTCAGATCAATGGAGAATCCAGATATATATATATTATTATTGTTATTATTATTTGGAGGCAAGAAGAATTTTAGAGGTGGTGTTTAGGCATTTATATTGCATTGCATTTGGTAAACAATGTTGGTGCCATAAACCCTAGATAGTAAGGTTGGATCTAGGGGATCGAGATAACCTCATTGGGCTAAACTCATCCAATTCAATTCCGCGGTCTCGTTGGGCTGAGGTTATCCGGCCCAAGTTATAGTTCTAAGACGACTCGATTGTCGTCACAAAAAGACTGAAATGACCTTGATGGGCTAAGGCTATCCAATCCAAATTCGATCTAGTCATAAGATAATTCCGTTATGCTAAAGTTATCCAAGCCAAGTCATTAAGGATCAAATATTGGGCTTGCATTTAGGGTTTGATTCTAAATGGGCTTAGAATAAAGGAGTAATGAACCCGGGTGCGCAACTGAGAGAGACAATTGAGCATTTGTGATAAGTATAGAGGTGTTAGAAAACAAAGTTTTCATTAACTATTCGTATTCGTGTTTTGTAAACATTCGTTTATTAAGGTAAGCAAACATAAATGAAAAAGTTTTAGAACTCATTTAATAAACAAACATAGTCTAAACATTTGTATGCTCATTTGCTAAGAAATGGTGAATGCATTCGTTAGTATTTGTTTAATAATGTTCACGAAAATACTTAGTTTAGTGTTCGTTTAAAATTGTTCATGAGCAGGTTTAGTTAAGTACAATTTATTTTATTTTATTTTATTTTTAAGATATACTTTAGTTTAGCCTAATTTTTTATAATCGTTAGGTTGTTTGGTTATTGTTATTGTTCGTGAACATAGATTATTTCTTGTTTACAAACAAACTATGATCTGTTAGGATCGAAACGGGTTCACAACACCTAATTACAATAGCAACTTGGGCTGGAAATATTGAGAATATTTCTAGTGTAAGATTTAGAATAAATCATACACAGAATAAAGCAATTTGAAGAAGAATTTTCTGTATTGGCAAAAGGATATTACAACAAGAGTTACAAATATAACTCTCTATCTCTCTCTAAAGATATTTTGCTATGCTACAAATTTCTATCTGAGATGGAATGATTTACAATGACAATGGATTGCCTATTTATAGCAAACCCAAGTGAATATTAGCCTTAGATTTGTGCCTAGAATTGTGTGCATTGAGATTTGCAATTCCTGCAAACATTTAATGCAAATCTGCTTCCTGACACAATTCTTTAATTCCTTAGCTTAAGCCTTAGCTAAAACCTTAGCTAAAAGCTTAGCTAGAACCTTAGCTAAAACCTTAGCTAACACCTTAGCTAGAACCTTAGCTAAAACCTTGGCTCCAAACCTTAGCTAATTTCCACATGTGACTTTATTCTTTACATGATCATGACCATGTACATGTGTATGTTTATTTAGTGCTCATGAACGTTAGCGAACTATTAACAAACGAACATGAACATGATTTTTTAAAAAGCTTAACAAACAAACACGAACACTCTAAAAATCTTAACAAACAAACATGAACAATTCGATTCATTAAAAATTCTAGATAAGGATAATATTGCTCCATATGTTAACATGATCATTCATTAACAGTCCAAGATAAAGATAATATTGCCCCATATGTTAACATGGTCACTTTGGTTAGAATTTTGATCTAGCTCTTAATAGGGATGATTTAACACTCAAGTGGAATTATAACTCCACTGACCACTACCAATATAATGCTCCTGCTACCTACCCTCAAACTCCTTAAAACAAGGCCAATAATTTAAGTTTTTGTTCAATTTTTTTATAATCAGAAAGAAAGAGAGGAAGGAGGGAGAAGGAAAAAAATAGTTAAGTACCTTGATGCGCACCTGCTAACTCCAACCCCGCACCTACTATATATCTCCTAGTGGTGTCATAAAAAAACTCTGTAAGGACTAACAAGCCAAATAACTATAAACCTAACCTCCAGTCATTTGTCAATTGGTACCAAACCATGTGCTTTCAATGAGATTCTAGCTCTGATAACCCGTGACATGCTCTGATATTAATTGTTAGATTAAACATTTACCACTATCCCAAAAAACTATAATTAATAGTGAAGAAGTAACTTTATTCAAGCTGACAAGATGTTAGACTCGACTCTCCAAGTTGCCGCATAACAGTTATTCATTTATATCTATGCCTTACTACTAGTTTTACCCAATTTGTGTTAGACTAGAGCAAAGAACCTATAGGAAATGGCTTCAACCTAAAAGTGAGGCTCATTTTGAGACAAATTTATTGTCCCATTATGAAATCTAGCCTTGAGAAGTAGAAAGAAACAAAATGAACTCCTCCTAAACACATGGCAAAGATATGTGGCAGCAACCCAACAAGAGCATTACATTTGTATAGCACTAGAAGTGGTGGATCAACATGTAGTACTGTAGGGGGTATCATCCATATACTCCTACATTTATCTAATTCCCTAATTGATTGTAACTAAATGATAGATTTACCCTGTGTATAAAATAAGTTGTTTTACTGCATATACAGACAGACATGCAAAAATTGGATTCAACATTAATATTCTATTAAAATTACTTGTCGCAAAGACATTGTCAAATCAATTTAAACTATTTTAATATAATACTAAGAAGGTCCTCAGTAGCTATTAAATTATATTGTCTTATATTATGTAAACATGTATTTCTTTAAAAAGTCAAGTGGTTAACACAAACATTTTGAATAAAAAAAAACTCAACAAATATATATCTTATATCTATATAGGGACATTGATATTTTAATCAAAATTTTACTTGAAATCAACTAGTTAATCTTATTCAATATATGTCAATAAATCCTCAAATATAGGAACTTTGCCAATTTTTATCCCAATGATATGATAATAAAAGGCTTCATTTATGTCATAAATGTCATGTCCTCCACTTAAGAAAAATACTTTCAATTTTCTTATATTATAAATGCCATTAAAAGGGACTTAAAAAGTATATATATCCATAATTCCGTATATTATAAATATCCTTTCTTTAATTTAAACAAATAAATTAAAAAATTTGTTACATCAACACTTTAACAAATGAAGTTATTTGTATTGGCCCAAATAAGGTTACATCCACGATTACAAATGAGTAAATAGCAAGGGGTGTAGAATGGGGCCACAACAATTTCACGATAAGCCCATAAAAATGAACCACAAATTATATTGATCCACCAAACTCACGCATGACTGCATGAGACACACTAGCCTCGTAAGTCACATCATTTTAAGGTATGAGTTTCTCTCTCTATATGTCAGGGATACAAGAAATTAAGAGTAAATACCAGGAAGGTTCTCCGACTTTGATGACACCGTCACTTTTAGTTCTCAATATTTAAATTAATCACTTTTAGTCCTTCGACTTTGATGGCACTGCCACTTTTAGTCCTCAACTTTTAAATCAACCACTTTTAGTCCTCTTACTTTTTGTTTCTAACCACCTATGGTCCTTCCTTTATAATTGGACATCAATGTCATTTTTCAAGGACAATTCAGTTATTTGGTCCAAAATTTAGTGTTCACAAAGGAGAGTGGAGAATAGGGTTTCTTCAATTATTCTGATGAGGAAACATAATACTTAATACATTAATTATGAAATGACTGAATTGCCCTTAAGAAAATGACATTAGATGTCTAAATGTAAAGGAAGGACCATAGGTGGCTAGAAACAAAAAGTAAGAGGACTAAAAGTGATTGATTTAAAAGTTGAGGACTAAAAGTGGCGGTGCAATCAAAGTCGGAAGACTAAAAGTGGTTGATTTAAAAGTTGAGGACTAAAAATGGCGGTGTCATCAAAGTCGAGGACCTCCACTGGTAATTACTCAAGAAATTAATTAAAGATGCTACAACTCCCCAATCAGACTTTTTTTTTTATATACTATTGTCTATTGACTCTATTACAAGCAATATTTGTTCATAACTATTTTTGCCTCCACTGATGTTTAAACCCACATTCTTTCATATGAGAGTACAACCGGGTGCCACTAGACCACAAGGTTTTGACTATTTGTCAGACTTTAATATGGTAACCTTTTTTATTTGAGTAGGTCAGTTGACTAAAGTCACAAGGCAAAATTTACTTGTAGACCATCATATAATAACTACGAGTTTTTCTTGTTAGTCAAAAAAAAATTATTAAAGAGCTCTAAAAGGATAATTGAGTTGATGAAGCATAATTTTCATACTAGAAAGTCTTGAGTTTGATTTTTGTCATAGTGTTGTTTACCTTTCTTTGGACAAGCTCTTCCAACTTCCTAGTGATATTTACATTCCCCTCTCATTAATTTGTGAACTATTATTAGATCTTTACTCAAAGATAGTTATGGTTTCTCTTGTCACTCAAAGTAATAGTTATGGTTTCTCTTGTCACTCAAAGATAATGAGTGAGTGAAACATAATTCTTATAATTTATTCTTACAAGTTATTACATAAAAGCAGAGTTTACCTTTACAATTATAAATCTTTATTAATCATTAACTAATGTGTCATTTTAAATATATAGATTCAACTAGCAATTTATGAGTATTCAAAAAAAAAAAAAGCAATTTATGATAATAAATTTCTTTTTTTTTTTTATAAAAAAAAATTAAGAAGTGATGATTATAAGAATGTGAATCGTTTTTCTTAATCAAAATGAATCATTACACTAACCTAGACTAAACAGCACGTGACGGAACAATAACACAATTAGATTGAGCACTATTTACTCTTATTTAGCATTTTCATATCAATTTATGGTGAATAATCCATATAAACAAAAGATATGCAATCCAGGAAAATAAGCATATCCCTAAAACTAGTGACCGAATATATGCAACCTAATAAGATAAACATCACCTCAAAAAGAGTGACCAAATGAATAAAACATAATTCTCATATTAGATTGAGTTCATTACTACACTTGTCTTCTTAATGAGATTTACCTTGATAATTTGTGAGCTATTAGCCAATTACGTCAAAATTCATCAAATATACACCAATTGATAAAGCTATAACATGATTTGAATTTTCAGAAAAAGTTCATTTTTTCTTTGATTATTAAATACTAACTGTTTAATACTAAAACAAATATACACCAATTGATAAAGCTATAACATGATTTCAATTTTCAGAAAAAGCTCATTTTTTCTTTGATTATTAAATACTAACTGTTTAATACTAAAACAAATTGGTTTTACCCGGTGCCATGCAAGGTAACCCCAACTAAGATAGCAAAGGATAAACTTGTAACTACAAGATAGTTTAAATCCCAACTTTCTTAATTTAAGTATAAGTAGATCAACTATAGACAACCTATACCGGTTTATCTCTTTACGATCTTTTGCTTACTTGGATCACAAGACAAAATTTATCTCGTGCACACCCTAAAAATAGTGACTGCTAATTTCCAGATCACTCCCAAAAGTTAAAACATTGCAATGGTCAGTACAAAAAAAAACATATGATTTGTGTCTGGTTTTTTTTTTTGGTTAAAATTTGTGTCTGGTTCTTTAAATATTAAAGTGAAAAACTTCAACAAACAGCAAGTGAACAAAGATATATCTCAAGGAAATAGTAAATTACGCAATATATATTTATGTATTATATAGATAGAATATGGATCAAAGTCTGATATCCAAAATACCAAACTGGTAAAAAATATACCCCAGCAACTATAATTATTATACCATCTAGTTGAATATAGAACCGAGTCAAATGTTTAGGTTCATAGCAATGCACAATACAAGCATACCAGGTAGTATGCAATGGCTGACAGATACAGATAGATATAGGAAGCATGCAACCCTACTTACATATAATATAATATAATATATATATTTCGGAGTAATTTAATATCACAAACCCAAACAGCACGCGTAGCAACCTGAGCTCCTCGAGCATTATATTCCTCTTCGGGATCAAAGGAGGGTCGGTGTGATATCCATCGAGAAAGGATTGCCGAGCACGTTGTCCATGTAGTAATGGGGATGAGCGGTGTCCATAACCACGAACTGCATGTCTTCCGAGGGCTTCCAGTGGCGCTTCCTCTGGTTGATAAACCAGTTATTGATTTGCTTCTGGTCTAGTCCCGTTGATTCAGCCAGTGCCAGCTTCTGGGATTCCTGTATTTAACAAACGTGCCCGAAAATACAAGCACACATTCATTTAACTAGGGCTATTTCCAGATTGAATATTCACAGATTTTTAGTTCGATAATGATTGAGAAGTTTCTGATAATGTGTAATAGAATAGCACTGAAACGAGAGGGCATAGTAGAACGTATGTAAATACCGAAGGATATGGCCATTTGTAATGTCTGGTCCACCAATCGAGCAATTGTTGTCTGGCTTCCTTGGGGAGCTTCCCCTTCTTTCTCTTCTTCATGAACTCTTGCTTGAGGCTTCCCAGGTATCCGCTGTATTTGCGCAGAAGTTGACCTTTCAGTTCCCGGTCTTCTACCTGAGAGTCTATGAAACCCGTCGTCACATCAACCTCCTCTTCAGAGGAAACATTTCTGTCCATTGCATCAGCACCTGCCAACAACCCGCGAGTAAATAATAGAGGAAAAGCACCGATCAGAACTTACCGCAGCCAAAGCCGATTGGGGACAAACTGGTTGTTTTCACAATATAAACATGACAAGTTCCTAATAAAGTAAACTTCCCATAACCATAAACATTTATTTTACAAGGAAGTTCGATCAGTTCAGTCAAACACAACATACTAGCCCAAACACCCAAGTCTCGTATATATTAATTGCTTCACAGTATGTTGAATGGCACTCTTTTGCCAGCAATTCAACGAGGTACTATACCTTTCCATATCTAGTATGATTGCAATTGCAAAAGAATATACAATGACTAAGCTCGTGCCATTATAGGGTCCTTAAAGTTCTCAAGAGAGATCATATTCAAGTAATTAAGAGCTTGTTTCTGGGGCCATGGACATACTTAACCAATCAAAGAAATATCAAATGTTCTATCAATATATACAAACATTCCAATTAATTGGTTGACGAAGAACGTTGGCTTAACTAGCATAGTTTCACCCATCAGGCCATCAGCCATTCACCTGAAAACTACCTTCAGACAAACGCATAAAAAAAGTTGGAAAATTCATGAATATACAAATATATACCTATTGAAACTAACCAAAAAAAAAAAAAAAGAATCCCAAACATTAAATGGATTTGACATGAGAAACCAGTACACTCTCGAATGGGAAAGAACTAGACATCATAGGGATAGTGGGATACCAATTCAAACAGTTGCAAATCCATATATTGGGTATACCGGGATCATTTGACCTCTTGCAACTTTTGATTGATAGTATGCGTATATGATATTTGTGGGTGTTATCAAGTGCAAAGAGAGTTAACATCATTAAAAAAATAAATCGCATTTCACTTTTGCTTATTTTATTTAATACTTTCTGCATGTGTATATGTATGTATGTATATATGAACACTAAGATGTTGGCCAACTGACAGGTCACAATGAATGCGAAAAAAGCGATGTCAGAATGAAAGGCACACTGTTTGTCAAGGTAATATATTTCTGATACCTAAGCCTATAGGACTCCAAACATAGTTCCAACTTCCAACAAAGTTTTAACTAAAATGCAACAAATAAAAGCAGGCCAATGTTTTCTTTTATTATCATACTCAATTGCCATTTAACACGGCATCCTACAAAACCAGCAGTTTCATTGACAATACAATTTCAATAATCCCCATTCTTATCCATAGCATTTGTGGTAGAATTTAATATGGAGAAAGAATACACGCTTTCTTTCTCTAAATCGCCAAGATGGTGGAGATAGGCAGGCCCCTACCTATTTCTATTGATTAAAAAAAAACACATAACACACACACACACACAGTTTGCTGCCGATCTAACACAATAAGGCCCCTAGTAGGGGTAGGCAAGAGAGAGAACCAAGAATAGCTTAGATAAAAAATAACGCTATAAACAGATGCCTAATTCATAAAAGATTGAAGCTTTTGTGTACACCAAAACCAGAAATAGACCCTAACTGAGACACCTACTATAACAATGACTTCAATATAGTTTATGACATGAACTTCACATGGAGTACCAATTAAGGTCATATCATACTATTGTCGAAATAGATCCCATACAATTCTAAC
>CM008334.1:5139052-5149292 GCA_002525835.2 Ipomoea batatas | reverse complement strand
TATGTTATGAGAATTTTTGAAATGAGTGGACGAAAGTATGATCTTAAGCTACTTGAAAGTCAATATAATTATTCGATGGAGAAAAATAATGGTGTAAAAAGGGTAAATGAATAGAAATTGAAACATGAATCTCATATGGTAGCCGTGTAACACAAGGAGAGAACTATACTACGTGTAATCATAGGAGGCAGGTTAAAATTATTGTCATCGTTAAACTCGTTGATCTTCAAGATTCAAACATGGTGGCTATGGCCGGGACTTTAATCTCTTCTTCAATGGTGGCCTGGGCATCCTCTGTCTGTACCAAAAATCCAAAATCTTCTCTTTTCTCCAATGTTCCTCGCGATTACTTCTGCTGCCACATATATATATGCGACTTTATATTTCTTTTTCCTAATAGCATGCATATTGTATTTATCTCCAACATGGTAAAATTAATTAACATTCGATTTGAATAGCATTAGCAAAATACCTTTACGCCAAGAGGAGATCTGATTCATAACTCTAACGGATGCTGTGAATATACATAAAACATAGATCCAAGCGGGAGACATGGAAGAATTGAACCCAAGTTCTCTCAAAATTCTTCCCTAATATTAATTTCTTTTTTACAAAGAATACGTGGACACATAGGTTATTTTTATCGGTTATATATGTAGTAACTATTTTGTGTGTATTTTGAAAATAAAATTTCATTAAATATAAAAAGTGGGGAAAAAAATGAGCTTATAAATTGATTGTCCGGACTCCGGACCCCATATGGTCATATCTTATTTATATTTTCCCCATTGATCGATAAATTGATCTATTTATATTCATAGATGAAATCAAAAGATCAGAGCCCATGGTTTTTACATACATACAAAAATAATAATAATAATAATAATAATAATAATAATTAAAACAGATCTTATTAATTACATATAGTACAGCACTACAGCCAATCAGTTCATCTGAAGAGAGACACTAAGCTGAGCATGACCTCTAGCTAGCCTCTACATTAATTATCAAAGAAAGAAAGGTTATAGATAACCATATCAAGTTAAATTAATCAAGACGGTTGACTTAATAATTATTTCATCTGTCTAATTTTATCAGTCATATTTACTATTCATTGATCAAATCAATCCTTTTTTTTTCTTAATTTTTTAATATTTTTTTATTTTGAAAATGTATTTATTGTGTTTTATAATACTTTTAATGTAGTTTCTAAATATATAAATTTTAAATACTAATACTAAACTTAATATTATGAAAAATTAAATTCAAAATAACTTAAGTCAAATCTCGTTAACCGAACCAGACAAATAAAATAGGATAGAGGGATGATAAAATTATAAATTTGACTTTCAATGGAGCAGTTTATTTGATTTCTTCGGACAAGCTAGGTTAATTTACCTCATTGTGATTATTTGCCAGTTAGGGTCACAACTGCGTTTATACCTAGTATACACCTTCAAGGCTTCAAGGGAAACTCACATACCGTATTACATCATGTGCGATGTGATTGGATTTACCCAGTACACACTTTTTGGGGAAAATCACAATTTTGAGAGAAATTCGCATACCGTATCAGAGACACCATATTCTATACGACATATTTTATTTAATTAGTGCATTTTTTGGATCGAGAAAAAACCTGCATATCATGCTAGAAACACCTTACGCAATGAATTCGACTTAGAAAATATTAAGAACCATAGAATTCAAAACATTTTGGTACCATTATCACTCACTCAACCACCCTAAAATATCATAGTATGTTAGGATATACCGAACCGGTGTTTCAGTAGCTGCATGGCACATGATGAAGTGGGAATTTTTGTTCCCTCACATGAGTTGCCGGTGAAGTCCGTGAAGATAGATGCTAGGGGCCAGGGTATGTACAAGTAGCTTTAGAACTTCAAATAATGTTTTTTTTAAAGGACTTTGAACAATTTTATTCATTCATTTGTACTAAATTGTAAATGTCAACTAATTACCTGTAGTAAAATAAAACAAGAAAAATGTTACATGGACATATTTTTGAACGATGTAACATTATTGTTTTGGTTTCGCTTGAAACAATAATCAATATACATGTAATGATTATTAAAAATTTAATCTATCAATGTCATCTCGATCAAATACGGGAAAAGAATTAGAAATGGTGAATAGAGATGGAATCAAGAAGCTAATTATTGAAAGGTGGGCAATTTTGGAAAGATAAGAACTTTAATTAATTAGCATGCATTATATATTGTGATATGATGTATGTAGTGTATGTTGCATGCATATATACATATATATAAGAATAGGAATATGAAGGACAGCATAATGGTGGTCTTTGAGGATAGGGTACGGTTGTGTGTTGGGGTGATAGGCTTTATTATATTGTGCACAGCTCTATCAATCAACTCCCACCCCTCACATTGCCATCAATGATAGATCAATCCACAGTGGCAACGCAACACTAAAAAATAAAGCTAAGGGGTGATCGCATGCGCAATATAATCTATCGCATGCTTCTCCTCTCCTCTTTTTCCTCATAAAGTTATTAATCAAACTTTTATGCCAATCTCTGCTTGCTTAAAGGAATCAATGATTTTGCCTCCTAGACCAGCTCAATTGGTTACCGAGTTATAAATTATGGATAAAAATACATAATCAAGTTCTAGTAACTGCAGTATAAAAGTTACACCTAATGTCGTACATAGTGAATTCTTTCTAGGCACCAAACAGTCATCCTTTCTTTATAAAAAATTTAAAGTAATTAAGGGTTTTTGAGATTAAGGTGCAAATCTAAATTATGCTTAATTGGGTGAGAATAGAAGTCTACAAACACAAGTTACCTAAAGAGGATGACCCACAAACAGCTCCCCGTGTATTATTGTGTTCTGGCAGCTATATATATATATTTGCCTCTTCTTACTTTATTGTTCATGATCATTTAATCTTTTTTCTTTTTCTGTGCAGTGAAACGTGTCCCTAGTTGCTTGTACAGTTTTTGTAACCTATAAGTCTATAACAACCCATTCAGCCTTTCACTATTGGCAACGTACCATATCTAGTAATTATTATAGAGATCCAAGAATTTTAACAAAGTAAAATATTTCTTTTCCCACATCTTTTAACCGCTTGCTAGAATTACTAAGTTAAAGGACACACTTAACAAAGAAGGTTAAATAATCAACACATTTTTGTTAGTAAAAAGCATGACTTGACAATTTTCAAGTCTAAGTTATAAAGAAAATACGATGAAAAAGTAAAGTGAAACCTAACACGTTCAACAAGAAAAATGTTTCTTTTTTCATATTTTTCACCATTATGATGTTCTAACGTTATTAAATAAAATGAGTCATTAAATGAATTGAACAAGGTTGAATAATAAACATATTTTTATCGTTAGAAAGCATGATTTTTTAACAAATATTATATTTTTTGTAATACATACATTCATATTAAGATAGATTAATTTATTTATAGTTAAAAACTCTTATCTCGAATCATAGTTTAATCGAAAAGTAGAAAAAAAATGTAGGCAGGACTTAGGAGGGTGTTAAATGTGTGAACCCCTAATTAATATGAAAAAGAATACTCCGTGCACGTCTTCTACATTATTTATTAAGGAAAATATCAAAACTTGTACATTAATCTAATATCTATATTTATATGAGTTAAATTTTTGAGAATGACTTGAAAACGACTGATATGCAAACTTGCCTAAATCCTTCTGTCCATTTGTACAAGTCAATTGAAACTTGTGGTTCATTTCACAACATTACAAGGAAATATCATTCTCAGACCAATTAATAAATGATTTACAAACATTGCATTAAAATGGAAAATGCTACGCCGCTTACTAACAAGATTTTAATTAATTGGGATCGGAAGAATGTCTTTCTTTTAAATCTTCTTGTTAATTGGTTGTTATGGGTTTGTTCGTATTTATTAAAGCGTCAAGTTTACGTCGTCTTCTTTCTTTATTTTTGTAAATTGCATTTTCAATAAGTCACTAATTCACGGAAAGAGAATCGACCATAAAAATATGATAATGGACATTTATGTGTATAAAACAAATACCAAAAGTCACAAATACTATATATATATATATATATGAATGATTCAACTGAAATGTGGTCAGGGCTTAACCTGTGACCGGTGCGAATGCACCATTAGGTATGCATAAACACACCAACAATGTTAGGAAATGAACCACAATGAAATGCAAAAGTGCACTACAAAACGCACTACACAATGTTCGAAAACGCACCATTAGGTGTTGTGCTGGTATGGTGCCTTTTATTGTGTGGTGCGTTTTTGTGGTGCATTTAAATATACGCACCTTAAGAGGAAAAACGATGCCCCTTATGTTATGGGAAACGCACTTAAAGCTTTAGACTGATATACCTTAAAGACACACCTTAAGCTATGGAAAGATGCACCTAAAGCTTTAGACTGACGCACATTAAGCACAGAAATCATGCACTTTAAAAAAGAGAACGACGCACCTTAAATTTGATGAATATGCAAAAAAAAAGGCCATATCTAGTCACCATATTTCTTGAAAAGTTTTTTTCAATTTGAACTATTGATTTTGATTAGATCAAGGCCTCATCTGGAGAGGAATTGAGTAGCTTTGTCCATGCACGTGTATTTATTTTCAGAATATATGTTGAGAATTTTTTTTTAAGTTCCGAGGCGGAATTGTGTGTCGGCTGGACTGCTGTTTTGAGCACATATCCAGATCTTTCTTTTTGGATCTGCCAAGCCGACATTCGCCTTCATTAAGGTTAATTACATACGTAAACCACCATTTTACTTTCTCCTTTCGGTCTTTCCCAACTTTACATGGAACATGATTATCATATTAATTACCCTTTAATCATCATTCCTCTCTTTCTAAAAGTTTGTTAAGTTGCCTTTAGTATATACTAGTAATATATACTACACCTAAGGGCCTACAACCTACGGCGCTTTTCTTTTCCTTTTTCTTTTTTGAGTATTAAAATGTGAAATTTTAAGTTGTAATGAACTTTAAAAGTGTCTCTTTTATGGTAATTGATAGCATTATGCGATTCAAATAGAGGGGTTAGAAACTTAGAATTGAGTAATAGAACTAATACTATTATTATATTCTTCTCCGAAATGTTAATCTCCAATCCTAAAGGCTCCACGCCTCGGTCTGACAGAACATGTAGGAGGAGGTAAATCAGTGGCTCAGCCGTCATTGTCAAATGTTGGTGCGCACAAAGAATTTGTTTACTTTGGACTTAGCATAATAGTTCGTAATCTGACTTGATAGTGTGCGAATTTGGATCCCGCTATAAATATGAATGGAAAAAAAATAATAGTTAAATTAATAGATGAACAAATACTACAATATAATAGGGTCAGTTATATTAAAAAAAAAAAAGAAGGAATGTAGTAATTCGACATAAGCAAATAATTGTATACGATGGGTGATGGTCATGAAAATAAATCTTTGTAAAAATTAAAAAAATATTCTCTGTCACGTAAGTAAATAATAATTTTTAAAAATTATATTCTCCAATTTAAAATACAATTAGTCTATAACCAGGGTGACAACATTAAAATAGTACAAGTTTACAATGCATAAAAAAGTCCCCTAATCTTTATGTAAGATCTATAATTCATAATTATTTAAATATATTTTCATCCCTGGCCACTATTTGGTACAGCTAAAGTAAAGTCAGTACCACATTGTACAGTATTTTAGCCGCATAAAATATTAATTAGAAAAATGCAAGTTGGTTAATAGGACATGAATGGGGAACACTATTTATCACATAATATATGTTTCACCCACTTGATCATCTCATTTAAAACATTATTTACATAATTTTATGTAATCAAGATCGCTGTAAGACTCTTCACCAAAAAAAAAAAAGATCGCTGTAAGACTGGTCAATTTATGTTAATCGAGAATACGATGTAACTTTGATACGTTATACTGGAATAAGATTTATTCAATGTATACTCTCATATAGTGATTATGAGTCTTATTCATTTTGGTAAAAATAAAAAATAAGAATCGGTCCAAATAATATTTTGTTGATATTGTGTAAAACTTTTCATTTTCAAAGCATATTATACAGGCTGTTACTGGGACATGGCGGCCACAAATAGTTGTATGTAAAGATGGACTGGGTTATTGGGGTACATCGTACTACACCACACTAACTAAAATTAACTTTCTAGAGTTACTAGCTAGATCTGAGAGTTTTGTTGGTCGGTTTGTCTCATGTTTTTTTGGTCATCAAGAACCACACTACATTTTAAACTATGTTTTGTCCTCACAAATTATTTATTACTTCCAATCTACCATGTCAGTATTATGCTCCTTAATTATGCTTTTTTAAATTAGGTTATTAATGCATTCTTTTTTTGTGTGAAAACAATTAGGTTATTAATGCTGATAAGATTAATATATTAACATATGTAATATGTATCTTGGATAATCCAATGGTGTGAACTCAATTGGCATATCATGCATATTCATAAATAAATAATAGTATGATGTTAATGTAATGCACTCAATGTACTTATTATAGTGGCTCTTTGTTAGAATAATATATAGTCTAGATTGTTCTAGAAAAAAAAGATTTTTAATAGAATTCTCCATAAAGGAACATAAGAAATTACATAAATTATGATACGCTAAAGTTATCCATCAACGCAGAAGCCATAATCCACTATAGGGAACTTTAATCATACGAAGCCTAAGTTGTAAATTCTCGAAACCAGTTTTCATTTCATTAGTACACCCAACTCAGATCTCAGATCTTTAATATTACCACTTAATTTTTTTGATTGTTCAAACTAAATCGTTCTCTTTGATTTACAGGAAAACTCATGCTGCAACCCAAAAGTGCACTCTTGGTAAAAACTGCCGGGCTTTGCAACTCTAGTTGGCAAATGATCATAAGAAGGCAAACTAGACTAGGTTGTTCATAACAACTCAAACAAAGAACACCAATTGTCCGGACAACTCAGATCACACAAAGAATCAAACTTAGAATCTTGTGGTTACCAAGTTAACGGTCCGACTAATTCGGTTGGGATTGCCATAAAATCAATCCCAAATAAGTGGGAATGAAGGAGGATTAAGATAAACATTGTGAAGGTAGAAAGTAAAGATTGAAGTGAAGAAAAATAGGAAAAGAAGTGGTAAAAAATGGGGTTAGTGAGTGGGGCTAGCTGCAGGGAGGGTCAAGATCCAAGAAAGTAAAAGCATGGAGAATGGGCACTAATTAGGTACAACCCCACCAAGCTAAAAAGATTGATGAATAAGAAGATAGCCATAATCAGCCATGGCTAATTGCTTCATTCCAACAGCTTCTGCCAAATTGGTAGGGGTCCATAGGGATGTGTTCACATACGTCCTCCACGATTCCTGTTACCACTTCCCACTTCTCTCCTCATCTCAAATCATGCTACAAACTTTATACCCACCTTAATTAGACATCCTTACCAATAATACCTGATCTATATGGAATGGACATGTCTCCCTAATGGGATATGATTGTGGTGCTTGTATACTTCTTTTTTTTTTTTTTTAATGCTACTGACTCTATTACAGTGTAGTATCTGTTCATAAACTACTTTCTCAACCTACTGAAGCACAAAGAGACAGCAACGCCTCCACTGAGGCTCGAACCCACCACCTCCCGTATACAGGGAAGGGTTTGATGCCACTGAACCACAAGGCCCTTGGCGCTTGCATACTTCTTTGATTAAGAGTTTCAATAAAGTCACTGTGTTATTATACTTTTTCGAAAGTAAATTAACGCAAACTGAATGACAATGCACGTAGAATGAGGATATGTTGATTTGTGAGCAGTGGAGGCTTCGTCAGATGAGACCAAGCCGCTTCTTGCAGTTAATAGTGTGGACGTGACTTGACCACACTTTTGTTTAACCATGTTTATATCATGGACCCCGTGAACCTATCACAGGCCTATGAGGAGGTAAATCGAGTCAATCTAACTTTGAGACTCAACACAAAACTATATACTTCTGCGCAGAAAGAAGCCCTACCCAAACATCCACACTGTCACTGGAAGCAGGTTTTTAAGTGAAACTTCTCATCCACTAGATCAATGTCATATGTACATGTTTTCTAAAATTTTAATATTAGAGGAAATGTGTATGGATTTGTTTATTTAACAATTGTTTAGCATACATTGGATGGTGAAGTTAGGGTGTTTAATTTCTCATACCAACTCCATATTTGTGATTTTGTGGGTTTTTTCTTTGCATTTTCTTCCTAAAGTTGTAATATCTTTTTCCTGAATAAATAAATAAATCAGTCCTCACTGGCCTTGGCCTATAAATACCCCTCCCTGGTAGTTCTTTCTCTTCATCCCTCAAGCAAACATACAGAGTGAGTGACAGAGAGTTGGAGAAAACCTTCCCCCTTTTTTTTTTTAAGAAGAAAGGCAGAGAAAGATGGCTTCTTTCCCCATTATTAACTTGGAGAAGCTTAACACTGAAGAAAGGGCTGCTACCATGGAACAAATAAAAGATGCTTGTGAAAACTGGGGGTTCTTTGAGGTTCAGTTTCTGATTTTCTGCATCAGATACAAAAAAAAATGTTCTTGAATTCTTGTTCACTTTGTTAGCTTGTTATGTTATGATTCTGATTTCTAATGTGTTTTTTTGTTTCAGTTGGTGGATCATGGGATTTCTATTGAGCTTATGGACACTGTGGAGAAGATGACCAAAGATCACTACAAGAAATGTATGGAGCAAAGGTTCAAGGAAATGGTGGCTGCTAAGGGGCTTGATGCTGTTCAGACTGAAATTGATGATCTTGACTGGGAATCCACTTTCTTCTTGAAGCATCTCCCTGTCTCAAACATCTCTGAAATCCCTGATCTTGAAGATGAATACAGGTTAATTTTCTATAATATAATGCTCCCAAAACTCCAAAAACACAACTGTGCTCTCCCACAATCTGGGATGTTTCCTGTTCAACTACTACACAGCTAGTCACAGTTTCACACCTATATATGTAGGACCACAGTTACATTGACAGCACATCATGGTCCTATCAAAGGACCAATGAGATTAGCTTGACACATGTATGGTCCTTATTCTTGTTGGACTAATTATTGGAAAGATAACAGGAAGGTTATGAAGGAATTTGCACAGGAGCTGGAGAAGCTAGCTGAGAAGCTCTTGGATTTGCTGTGTGAGAATCTTGGCCTGGAAAAAGGGTACCTGAAAAAGGCCTTCTATGGCTCAAAAGGTCCTAACTTTGGCACTAAGGTCAGCAACTACCCTCCATGTCCCAAGCCAGACCTCATCAAGGGCCTCCGGGCACACACCGATGCCGGTGGGATCATCCTTCTCTTCCAGGATGACAAGGTCAGTGGCCTGCAGCTTCTCAAAGATGACCAGTGGGTCGATGTCCCCCCTATGCGCCACTCCATTGTTGTTAACATCGGTGACCAGCTCGAGGTACCACTCACAGCATATGCTTTTTTTTTAGTACTATTGACTCTGTTACAATGCAGAATCTGTTCATAACTACTTTCTCAGCCTACTGAAGCACAAAAAGTCAATATCGCCTCCACTGAGGCTCGAACTCACAGCATATGTTAAAACCACTACACAGTTATATTTATATATTATATGTTCAACACTGCACTTACCTTGAATGTAATTCTAACACCGAGAGATCTTTTTTCTCGTGAAGGTGATAACAAACGGGAAATACAAGAGCGTGCTGCACCGAGTGATTGCTCAGACAGACGGCAACAGGATGTCTTTAGCGTCATTCTACAACCCGGGGAGCGATGCTGTGATCTTCCCTGCACCTGCATTAGTCGAGAAAGAAGAGGAAGAGAACAAACAGAAGTACCCAAAATTCGTGTTTGAGGACTACATGAAGCTTTATGCAGGGCTCAAGTTCCAGGCCAAGGAGCCGAGGTTTGAAGCCATGAAGACCATGGAAAACACAGTGAACAACTCTCCAATTGCCACTGTTTAAGAAATAAGCCCCCCCAACTACAAAGATGAACAATTATGCTGGAGTTTAATGTATTCGCACAACACTAATCAAGTCTGTTAAGGTTGTTTCTGGGTTATGTACTGTCATTTGTAGTTTTCATTATGGGATGAATTATCAAATTAGCAATATTTTCTTGGCTTGGGTTTTCTCCTAAAGGCAATAATCCTTACTGGTGCAGTTTAATATAAAATAATCTCAGCTACTGTATGATGAGTGTGTGTG
>CM008334.1:5123425-5137694 GCA_002525835.2 Ipomoea batatas | reverse complement strand
AGGAGAACTCTTTGGTGGGGATGATTCCTCTATGACCACTTGATCTTCAGTTTCTTGTATCACTGTTGCTTTGACTCTATATGATTCCCTGCATCATTTTGCAAGTGAAGCACAACATAAATAAATAAGCTAACTTTGTTATATTTTGAAAAACTAGCTCAAAGGGGCAACTCCAGCCAAGTTAGTTAGGCGAATCACTTGGTAACCACAAACTTACAAGTTCGACTCCTAGTTGGAGTGGCCTATTGGCCTTCCTAGTTTGAGCCCGTGAGCTATAGGCAACCTAGATTGGTTTACCTCCCGCTCCCAGTGGTCCTTTACTGGTTACGGTCAATAAAAGGTTTACCCAGTGCACATCCTCCTCAAGTAATATAGTTCTAACCAAGTTTCAGACTGAACCATGCTACAGTGATAAGCTCATATGACCTAATGATTTCAATTCTAAAAATTGATCTTACTGTTACATGTTGGCTCCAAACACCTAAATGCAAGAGCTTTTTTAGTTAATTCAATCTCATTATTCCTCAAAGTGCCTGATCAATGGCAAAGAACCAGATAAACTGATTCATATATACAACACAAGCTGATGCTATAATTTAATGGCTAATTTCTGCTTACTACACAATCAGAAAATGAAAACCTCACAAATAATGAATTCATTTATACTTTTCTTTTTTAATTTCCACCCTCACCACAAACAACACCACCTAAAAAAATTGCAGTATAGCTTGATAAACCCTAGAAATATGCACATAAAAGTCATTCCCTATTTCCCTTGAGCTAAAAACAAAAACAAAAAAAATCAAGCAAAAGAAAACTTTACCTTGAGAGGAATCGCGGGAAAGGCTGAAAGGAAATGGGGGAGCTAAACCGGAAAGGGCTCTTAGAAGTGAACAAAGCAGATGAATTTCCGATCCCCTTTGGTGTGAAAGATGCATGCGAAGATGCTGAGACTCCAAACATCATAGAAACCGCCGCCATACTTTTGTTTCCTCACTTCTCAGTTTTTCTACGGAGAGGTCGAAGGTGTTGACGAGAGGAAAATAGGAATCTGGCAATCCAGGGAAAATTCAAACGGTGGGTGGGTAGTGGATCAGTGGACGGAGCTGCGGGAAAGAGGAGGGTGGTGTGGGTGTTATAGTCAAAGAAGAAAGGGGTCATTTTCGAAAATTGTCAAGACTTGTGTCCTTCATTTGCAAAACGGGAAATGGATATTTTAGTTATTAACACTTTACCGGTGCGCTGAATTGTCGTCTTTCCAAGACCCCGTTTTTGTTCAGCTGTTTTCGGCATATTCTTCCGTCGCCTGAATTGGGCCTTTATTGGGCTGTGACAAAAGCCCGAAATTGGAAATATTTTTGGGCAGACACTTGTATAATGTCTTGGTGTTGTCTTTCCCTTTTTAAGTCCTTTTGCCACCCAACAATACTCTGGTTGGTAATGTTAGCATAGGCCACATTGGGCTCATAAAAAATGAGAAATTAGAAGAAAAAGAAATAGTAATTGTTCTCCATTTTTCAAATTAGAGAAATGAAAAATAAACAAATTCTTCCATTTTTGGTAATCTAATCATAGCAATAGTATCTGCTCAACATGATTACATTAACATTTTTTATTGGAGTGTAACTCGAACATGTGACCTTCTGTTGGTAACAGTGATGTTATCAGACCACAAGATATTTGGTTGTCAAATCTACACGTATGAGCTAGCTTTTGTGAAGTATGTAAAGTTTCGATTCATATCAATTTAGTTAGTTTTTGTGATATAGTTAAAGTTTTGATTTATATCAATGCAGTTAACTTTTGTGATGTAATTAGAGTCTCGATTTGTATTAGTGTGTGGGGAGGAATGTGAATATTAGCTAAAGAGATCAATTATAAAAAGGCATTGACACATGACAACTTCTTATTGAAAGTAAATGCTTTAAGGTGAAAGTGTACGTGAAACCCTCAACGAAAATAACACCCGACCAGCCGTCAACACCCTAAAGCTTCCTCAACCCTCACGTCCTCGGACGTGTGACGTGTATGCTCCTAATACATTTTAATTTCAACGGTAATCAGCTTAAACCACAGCCACTAATTTTTTCTTTCTTTTTTGGGAATTTTAATGTTTCCTTGTTGGAAGGAACTTCCAGAATGGATGGATTTGAGTTTAATTTCCGGCTGTCCAAGGTTGCCTGTTCCTCAGGCATTAGGGTCACGTGATGCAAACCAGCGACCTTTACACATACTCAAAAGGCTAAACACCATTTTATAATGTTACACTGACTTATAAGTTATAATACAATTTAATGATTGTTTTTTTCAAATACAATACGAAGTATAAGACAAGAGTCGTCATGAATATTATGTAATGCATTAATGAAGACATCACTTTCCTTGATTTGCTGGTTGTGTAACTTGTATTACTATATTGACTATTGGTTGATCAAATCCTTATAAGTCATCCAAAACTGATACAAAACCAATAGGGTGCGTAAACATAACAAATATTCAATTCTCACTTGTTATCTATATCCAATTTAGGTGAGGTGGATCAAGGACGTCAAATATTGTAAAAAATACACTCCGTATTAGTCTAGACATAATATAGTACGGAGTAACAATCATTTTATATCTCCTTTATTTGCACTTAAAAAAATTATTAAAACTATGTGTATACAAAATAGAAATGCTTGCAGGACACAAAGTGATTCATGATTGAATTAGTCCTAAATTGAGTTGACACCTAAATTTCTTTTCTCGAGAGACCTAACCAAGAAACCCTTTAGTTCTTGAGCGTCGAAATCTAGCACCACTCGGTGTGGTTGAAATATTAGGGTTCATGTCTTGTCTTATGTGACCAAAATTTCAACTACGAAAAAAGTACCAATCGGCATTGATGTGTTTTTTACATATTGAGTATAATGCAACCCAAAAAGTTTTGAAGTTAGTGCCGGATGCAATGAAGACATTGTTTAAAATTTTCAAAGTTTAAATATTTCATGCATAATTTGATTATTTTCAATACAATTTACAAGTGTGCTCTACAATAATTAACCATTATATTACTCAATACAATATATAACCTTATAAAGAGCAATTGCATATTAGACTTGTGGAATGTTTTTTTTTTTTTTTTGAATACGACTTGTGGAATGTTAAAAGTACAAAGTTAGTTGTGACAACTCTAACTGAATAGATCGTGCACTTAATTTGATATCACAAAATTTCTATCTCAATTGAATTATTAATCGAATAATTAACTTGGTTGATGGAAAAAATTAATCCGAGTGGTCTGTAATAATTAATCTAATAATTAAAGGATAAATAGTAAAGACAAGATATTGAGTAGGAAATACAAAGTTTTGTATATATTAATAATTTGTGAGAGTCCAAGATATATAATGTCAAGACAAGATGATCCTTTAATAACATGACAAACGACAATGTTTATACGAAAAGCTTCCCGATAACCGCCCCACTCGAAGATGGTGGACGTATACGACTTGACTGCGTCGCTAGGCTGAGGTTAACTATTCAACGCCCCTAAAGAGTCAGGCCAGGCGGCACGGGGACTTTACATTTTACACGGGTCACAATCACAATAGTCGGTTCCCTTTCCGGATTTAAAATGATCGAGTTTCCACCATTAATCCATTTTAATGCCAACTTGATGATCAACAAAACAATAAAACCCAGAAAACCTGATTGAAGCAATCAACCAAGGGAAGCCATGGACAACGACGAAGAAACAGAGATCCTTTTCAGACTGAGCAAAGCAGCATTAATCTCGTCATCATTTCACGAAATATCGAACGCACGTGAAGTGAAGAGGTTAATGTCGGCGCTGGCATGGCTGTTTCTTGATCAGTCGAATCTATGGCGGGCCGGTCTGTCTTGGTCACTGTTCTTCATCCTCACAATCGGGGTCCCCCTCGTTTCTTACTTAGTTTTCTCTTGCGACGCTTGTGATTCCAAACACCAGAGGCCATTTGACGCTATTGTGCAGCTTTCGCTCTCTGTCTACGCAACAATCTCCTTCATCAGCCTCTCTTGTTTTGCCAGGAGATATGGTGTCAGGAAATTCCTGTTTCTTGATAGGTTGTGTGAAGAAAATGACAAGGTTCAACAAGGCTACACCCTGCAGATTCATGTAAGTCTAATTTTTTATTTTTTTTATAAAACAAGAGAATCATATTCAGACAATAAGGAGGTAAAATAGTCTAAATTGTCTAGAGTTGATCAACAATCACTTAGATTGTTCAGAGTTGATTAGCTATCACTTAGATTATCCAAAGCTGATCGGCAACCAATTAGGTTATCCAGAGTTTATCATAAACCACCTAAATTGTCCAAAGCTAATTGAAATCGCTCTCTTGAATTTAACTCAGTGGTTCAATAGGCCGTATTTGGAGAAAAAACTTATGACAAACACCTAGGTGGCCCAGATTTTATCTGTTCAAACTTAAAATGTCATGGTTGAAAGTTGAATTTGTAAATTTGTGATTACTAAATCACTATTACAAGGTCATATGTTTATTTCTAATTTTAATGCAGAGCTCGTTAAAGATCCTGGCATCTTTTGTTCTGCCAACGTTCTTAGCAGATTGTGCGTACAAGATATGGTGGGTTGGCACGGGAGGAGCGCAGATTCCTTACTTCTATAACATGTTCTTGAGCAACGTTGTCGTCTGCATACTTCTGTTGTGTTCTTGGCTCTATCGAATTGCAATATCGTTTCTGGTGTGTGTTCTGTTCAGGCTAATCTGCCATCTTCAGATACTGAGGCTGGATGGGTTTGCCCAGGTTTTCGAGAAAGAGTCCGAGGTTTCTGCGATCTTGATAGAACATCTTCGGATCAGAAGAAACCTCCGTGTCATTAGCCATCGCTTCAGGCTGTTCATTTTATCCACCCTGATCGTGGTTACAGCAAGCCAGTTCGTCTCCCTCCTCGTCACAACCGAGTCTAATTCCCACGCCAACATCTTCGCCGCCGCAGAGCTCGGGGTAAGATCTAGTCTGATACCAAATTAAATGATACTCCCTCTCTGTCACATTTTACCTTTTTAATTTGTCTCAAAATGTTGTCATCTTTTCAAAATTGAACATCCACCATCATTCTACTTTTCTCAATTTATCCTTATGACTTTTGCATTCTTTATTGTTTTTATGTCCAAAAGTAAAAAAGTGAGGGCCATACTTGGAAAGCACGCCCCATTTACTTTAATTTCTTAAAAAGCGTGCAAAAAACAAATGAGATAACCATTTAGGGACGGAAGGAGTACTTTTTTGTAAGGAGGAATTTCGAAATTGTAAGGAATTAACCAGCCTAAATTCACTTGTGACACACTGACACTAGTTAACAATCTCCTAATCATATGGTATTGAATTTGACGGCTCTGCTCAACAATTCCCTAGTTACCTGATACTAAATTTGGCTAATTAGACATCTATTATACAATCTCTTAATTATCTGATGCTGAATTTGACTCTTTACCATCCTCTGTCCAACACATTTAAATGACTGTGTATTGTTTTAACTAAATTTTTTTTGGTCATGGTGCAGTTGTGCTCCATGACTATGGTCACGGGGCTCTTCATATGCCTGAGAAGTGCAGCAAAAATCACACACAAAGCGCAATCGGTTGCCTCCCTGGCTGCCAAGTGGCACGCCTGCGCAACGTTGAGCTCCTTTGATGATCAGTTCGGCGATGAGACTCCGGTGGACCGGACCGGGACGCCGCCGCAGGCGATACATCCCGTCGACGGCGCCGATTGGGAAAATGACGATGATGAAGAAGGAGACGGAGACGACGAACTAGACAACACAAACATGGTGCCGGTTCACGCACGCACTATATCCTACCACAAACGCCAAGCTCTCGGTCAGTACAGTCTTCTTAATTATCTTCCAACGTTGTACAATCCTTAATTAGCGTTTACTGATTAGTGTTAAACTTTGAATTGAATGTTTGGCGCAGTGACATATTTTGAACACAACAAAGCAGGAATCACGGTTTACGGGTTCATGTTAGACAGGACATGGCTTCACACCATTTTTGTGATTCAGTTGTCCCTTACTCTCTGGATATTGAACAAGACTATTGGCATTTCCTGATCTTCAACTCAAAATCCCCACCGCAGAGTATTTCTAGCTTATAAATGATTACAATCTTTGAGCTGAGTGTGCAAATTAAACCTTTTGAAGTTGTTCTTTTGCATGTCAAATGTAACTATAACAAATGAAATGTACAAATTTTTAATAGCATCGACAAGTTAATATATAAAATATTTCTCACTTTTTTGTCTTGCAACTCTTATAGGATTAGAAAGTACTATTCAACCTCTTGTCCAATGGTTGAATAGTAGTTTCATTATTTTATTTCTCTTTATATGAGACTTCAAGTTTAATATAATTACTTATAATACCTTGTGATCTGGTCATATAAGTGTGAACGAAATTAAATAACACATATATAATTCAATGGGTTGATAACTTAGCTTGATATTAATGTAATTAACAAGCTCAGTAATAGACTTAATTAGATTAGTTTGACCATAGTGAAAAAAAGTTCGGAAAGGGGATCAGAATAAGCACCACTTTGCATTGGTGAAAACATTGACAATTTCTTGCTGAGAGGGACTTCCATTCTTGGTGGTTTATGTTTGTAAGCTCCAAGAATGTTAAAGAAACCAATACTGATCGATTATTGGAGTTTGAGGAATTAATTATCCTTTTAGCATGTCTTTCATGTTCGTAGGGATCTCCGAAGGAATCATCTCGGATGGCCCCACGCGCAATCCCAGAGTTCTATGAAAGAATTATTCTCATTCAATTCCATCCATCTTCCATTATCAAAAGCTCAAACAATAATCAACAAGAAGATCAAACAAGGCAAATCCTTCCTGATAATCCATGGCAGTAAGCGCAACTGTACTAACCCCTCTTTTACTGTTTTCACCAAATTCTATACTTATATAGTTATATTCATCAAAAACTATATAATTTCAAGTAACTCTAAACATCAATTTTCTAATTTCGTGTCTTTTAACGTTAATTAAGGCATCTCACGTTCCGAAATTCGGCAACTGGGACGGAGACAATGTGCCCTACACCGCCTGCTTCGACAACGCCCGTAGAGACAAAGCCGCCGGAGGGAAGATGATAAACCCGAATGATCCGGAGGAGAACCCCGACGCCTTTGGCTTCATGTCGCCGGAGAAACAGGCACACGATGACTATCACAGGCCGTCGGAGGAAAGCTTTGGTGATAGCAAAAGCGGTTCCGGCCATTCTGCAAAAGGCCACCGGCGCAAGAGATCAGAGCTAAAGAAGAAGAAGAATGGCAGTAGCAATAGCTTCATCTCAGCCGCGAGTCCTAAAACGCCCAGAAATGGAAGGAGTAATCCTTACGATGATCTGGTAAGCATATTTTTAGCTGATTAATTAGCTTGCTGGATGCATGCATGCCCATGAATTTAAACAAGAAAAAAGGTATATATTGTATTTCCGATCTTATATATATGAGTTTTTGTTTTGGCCTGGCCTCCTATGGAAATCTAAAATCTGAGCATGAGACTGAGCCTATATGTAGGCTTTTTTTTTAGGCTCAAGCCTGAGTTACTGTTGGCTTAGCCTGGCCTGAAGCCTTTTTAAAAAGCCTATTTAACATATAGACTTTTAAAAATGGTTCAAAATAGATCATAAATAGGTTTTGTGCCTATTTAAACCCTTCATTTTTAAGCCTTTTAAAGTATACATGTAAAAAATTTATAAAAAATACTTAAGTTCAATTAGATTATTATTTGTTATCCTATATAATATCATAAATAATAAATAATCGACTCATATAACTAAGAATACATACAACAGGATTATCAGCAATAATGTTTATAGTTGAATCATAATTTAGAATGAGATTTTGGAAGTAGAGGGTTAGAATTCGATAATTATATATACTTGGGAATTGGGATTATATTTTAAATATAAAAATATATATTAGGTATAAAATAGATTATATATATATATATATATATATATATATATATATATATATATATAGGCCAGGCCTGTAGGCCTAAAGGCCGAGCTTAGTATATATAGGTCTGGCTTGCTTAGTTAAATAGGGTTTTAAAATTGGCTCAAGCCTGGCCTTTCTATTAAACGAGCTAGGCCTAACTAGGCTTTAATTAGGCCCGGACATAGGCCCCTACAAGGGGCCTGGCCTATTCCCACCCCTATGTGAGACTAAAAGTGACAATAACACTTTTGTACCAAGTGTGACTTATTAAATCTACAACCTTGAGTTTTAATCTAACTTTTTTTAATAGAATTACTAGTTACAAATTCCATGGATATAATAATGTTTGGTATTATGTTTATTGGTGTGGAATTGAAGTCATACAGATCAGCAGCATCAGTGCCAAAATTTGGAGCATGGGATGAGATAGATCCAAAATCATCAGGACAAGGATACACAATGTTATTCAGCAAAGTGAAGGAGGAAAAGCAGATTGCAGCCTCCAAGCTGCCTATTGTGAATCAACAACACCCCACATTTCATCCCACCTACACCCAAAAACCTTCCAAATCAAAGGTATATATATGCAACACTCTCTCGATCGAATCCGTTGCATAAATTTTTCTTAATGCTACTTATCTTTTATGTATAATTTGTAAATTAATAACATAGGTGCTGAGAGTTTACCTAGTGCATACCATTAAATAATAGTTGCGATTTTCTAATTAACCAAAAAAAAAAGATATGCAACTTATCCATATATTAATTAATAGCTTAAAATAAACTATAAGTTCCTAAATAAACTCTGTCAAACGGGAGCCACCATATATTAATCCAAATAGGCAGGCCGGCCAGCTTTCTTTAAAAATAAAAAACAAAAAATTTACTGTCAAATTTAACTTCATTCTTTTGTTTTGTTCTGACAAGATGAGTATATAATATAATGAAATTTGATATAATTATTGAATTACATACTATTTTGCAGATGTGTTGCGGCCTATTCTGAAAGGTGTACCCATACTATATATTTGATTATGGTGTTTCTCTATATTTTTTCTTTTTTTTTTTGAAACATAAAAGGAATTCATTAATAAGCTTCGGAATACAGAGTTTCAACAATAAAAGAGGGAGGAGAAAAGAGCCACTCCCTGCCATCAGTCATAGAAAGGGATTCCCGGGGCTCTATATTTTTTCTTATTAAGCTCAGTTTATTGGTCATTGATGTATATGAGAACTATACTTCATTTTGAGAGAACTATACTTCATTTTGATTGGACATTAATTTGGATATTATTGGCATATATATTTTCAAATTTCAATGTAAAATTTATCTAAGATATTGATTTTTGTGTTAATAGATCTACCAATATAATAGAACTTAAGAAAAGTTTACGGTGTCAATCACCACCGTACCAATTGGTGTTTTGATAGTACTATATGTTTACCCAGTACGAATCAACATGGCACCGACTAGTACCTTAAAAGTTTTCCAAGAACCTATGTATAATATGAGATAATGAAACAAAACTATTTTTCTAACTAAACAACAAAAGATTCATTCCACTTGCATCTAGGAATGTGAAGAAAATGGTAAAACATATATATATATATATGCATTTATAATCAATCTCAGATAAGTTATTTACAACATAAATACACAGCTTAAACAAACAAAACATCATGGAATGTAACCAAACTAATGTAACACTGCATTGCTGCTCAAGGGAGGAATGTGTTTTGTCATCACCCTATAGATTTACAATTACGAAAACGTAGATCAACCCACTCATTACACATTTAAGAACACGCATCCACTCCTTGTTGTTCATCGTTGAGGCGATGCTGGTATGTTACACACACTTGAATCTCCCATAAGCAAAACGAGAGAGGTTTGTTGGCTTTCAGTGCGCGCGTGTGTATATATATACCTGGTTTGTATTCTGCTATTACTGATGCCAGATAGCCCGAATCACAGCGAAGAACATTACCACATAATCTATACAGGAATTACATCAGCATTCTGACAGTCGTCGCTTGTCAAGACCAGACCTTCGATGTTGGTTGGGAGTAGACATCGAGTCCATTGAACACCTGTCGAGACAGGTTCTTCGGGTGGAACAATCATTAGCACGTTATCGTGGCGCCTCACAACCCCCATTACACTTACGGTGCTACCTTCTTGTATGTAACTGCCATACACGAAGCCACGAATTGAAGCCAATCATTGATCACGTGTCGTCTTTAGACTTGTATAGTTGTATTAGATGCAAAAACCACTGAACTATCCAAAACAGTAAATTGAAAGCTTACCCTTCTTTAAGGCGCATTATACGGTCATCACTCGAGAGTTTTCTGTCAGCAAGCCATTTTAAGAAATTCGGAGATAGCTCTCTGTTATCCTTCGTTATGTCAACAACTGTTGAAGGCGTGACGAACGGAGCAACTTTAGCTCCATAGCCTGTCTTCACCAGAGCTCTCAATCCAGACTGGAAGTCTGATATGTAAAAGTCGGCCACATATTTCTATCATGAACACAGAAAACGAAAAATGAATTTCTAGATTAAGAAAAAAAAAAGATTTATTTACTGGGAAGGGGAGAATAACCCATAAGCTTGTTAAGGCCATTACAGCTCGAGACAGTATTTGCAAATTGAAGCATGTGCTCAGTCTCAACTAAAAGTCTAAGCTGATAGTTGGATTGCACATTTATGTTTATATGTTATATGCTCAACATTGCAAGCTAAGATTATGTAAATGGCTTGGAATCCCTAAACTATAAGAAACTAACCTCAGAATGCCTTTGTCCCCATGAAAAGAAACAATGTCGGGAATTTGCAGGTTTCCCACCCCAACCTCTGTATTCATACAATTCTGTTGAAACATATATACATCTCTCTATCTTCTGAAAAGATGTTTCCAAAGGGATACTGCCACAAGTGGCAACCTACACCCAAACATTCAGATGACAAGTATGAATAAACCCCTAAATAAACTCGAAATTGAAGGATTGCAGGGGATAAAGAAAGAATTAAACGGATGGCTCCCATGATTAGAGCATACGATTACTACTTACAAACAAACATTAGAAATATCCAAAAGGACCCACCACAATTTGCATGAATTGAAGCCGAGTTTCAAATACTTAGAAATCATTTTATTCAATTTGGCATGTTTAGGCCTTTAGAGCTTAGTTCATTTGCACATGGCCTAGGCTTCGTTAGTCTTCTTGCTTAAGCTCTAGAGATCAATTAATCTCTACAGATTGTCGTCAAAATCCTCAAGACATTGACAACCAAATCCTAGGTGGATATATAGGAAAAAAATTGCAAGCATACCATCAAGTCATTTCTTTTTTTAGGAAGATCACAAAATTACTCACGGCTACCATCAAAATTGAAGCCTGCACAGAAAATTGAGCTTTCAATCAATCACCGAATTATTGAAACTATGAATATAACAAGAAACATTTACCAAAACAAAATATATAAATTCATATTGACTCATTCAAATTAAGGACTTCCTTGGAAGCATTTCTCCAATGGAATTAATCATTCAAGTACTACATAGATGGAGTAGCTTGCATGTGCCAAACGTTGCATAATGCATATGAACTATATAATATTGCAATTCCCACAACCATTAGTCAAATGTGTTTCGAAATTGTAATTCTGCATGAGATAAATCTTGGGAAAATTATGGTTTTCCATATTAATTACAAAGACCATGTTTTATGTCTTCTATGAGAACAAAGTTAACTTGATAACCACAATGTTACAAGTTCGACTTCCAACTGGAGCAGCCTATTGACTTTCTTAGTTTGAGTCGGTCAGCTATGAATAATTTAAACTGGTCTATCTCCTTGTAGTCATTTGTCGGCTAAAGTAACAAGGCAGGATTGAGTAATGACTTCAGGTTTCTCTCGTCACTCCAAAACTAAGTAGATCATGTCAAATGTTTGTATAACACTAACAAAAAATATTTCTTTATGTCTTCTATGATATATGCATGACCTTATGCAGAATTACAACACTCGAATTATGAAATGTGTGGCACATGTAAGCAAGCTACCCCAGCTGTAAGTGAATGATTGATTCCATTGGAGAAACTTCTTTCAATCAATATGAATTTATTTACTTTGTTCTGGTAAAAATTTCTACTATATTCATAGTTTCAAGAATTTGGTGATGACCCAGGATCTGTGCAAGCTAGAATCACCATTAAAATAGAATCATCAATTGTAAACTAAAATACAATCCTAAAGATTAATATAAAGTATAAGAGTGTGAAATTACCCCAGTAACCTTGACGTAATGTCCATCAATGGCGCCTCTAAGCTCAGAATCTGGGAATCTTTTCAAGAAACCCATAAATCCTTTTTGCTTATACGCAAGATTCCAAAGCAAGAAGACGAAAAGCGGAGCTAGAATTCCGGCCACCGCGAGGAGAATCACCGCCTTCTTCACCGCCACCATCAAGAAAGCCCCCACCACTAGAGTCATCAGAAGCAGCAGCAAAACCACCCACATTGCTAGTCTCGACACTCTGAACCGCAGCTTCGCCTCCTCGCTCAAGCTCGTCACGGCGGAGCCGTAGACGGCTTTGCTAAAAGAAGCGGTGGGCTCGAGCGGGCCGGAGCGGCGGGCCACGCTGGAGCCCAACGGGCCGGAGGTGAGGAGCCCGGTGGGCTGAATGGGCGTCATGATTGGCCCGGAGAAGGACGAGGACGGGGACTTCTTGGGGAACGGGCCGGAGTTCGGGCCGGATCTGACGGATCCGCTGGTGTGCTGTGAAGACGAGGAAGCTCTAGAAGATAGCCTGGGCACTTGCGGGCTCGAGTGGTCCCCGCTCGAGAAATCTATGCCGTACATTTTGCCTAGCTCACCGGAATTCTTGACGTCGCCGCCGGTGTATGGCACTGCGCGCAATGCCACCGTCGGCTGCCGCTCCTTCAGCTGCTCCGGCCGCCCCGACACGTACAACCCATTGCTCAGCTGATGCAACCCGGTCCGAGAACCCATTTCTAAAGATTAAATATGACTTCAAACTTAGAAAGAGAAAGAAAAACTGACTGAGCTGAGTTGAGTGAGAGTGAGTCGGTGCTAAGGTGGAAATATAGGAGAAAGTAATGAAAAGAACCCGACATTGGTTTAGCATGTGAGAATCATCACTTAATTATTTTTATGATTTTATTAATTAAGATGAAGCGTTCATCACTATTTTCTCAATTTAATAAGAAATTTGAACTCACTCATTTTTGTATGAAAATATAATCGACTGTCACTAGATCACAAAATCTTGTGAAAATCAAGGATATAATCGGACTGAGATGGGTTACGATGAAAAAGACATGAAAGGAGGCGAGAATACTGATAATGACATGTGTGTCCCTGTCTTTAAGTTGGGAGTACAACTAACTATTCATGCTGCGCTGTCCTTATGAACATGGCGCTGAAATTAGTTCATCATTTCGCGGGGAATCTTAAATTTACACCTTTGCCCTTCCTTCTACAATTATTTTATTTTTCTCCGAAATTAGAATTTCACGTAGTTATGTGTCGGCAGCAAAATTCCTTGCCTAACTTGGCCCCACTCTAGTGGCCTTCAAATCTAATGCAAATATTTTTTCTATCCCGTTTAAATGATGCATCTCATTCAAACGAAAACGACTCAATTATAAATAAATAAAATTGTCACTCCTCAAATCATTCGTCCCTTTTTGTATTTCAATTGTTAAAAAGTTATTTTGTTGTGTACTAAATTTTTTTTAAGATTGCCCAGATAATTAGTTTGATATTTACAATATTTTAAATTCGATTACTCGTATGAAATGTTTATTGATCTTTTTTAATTTGTGTTGGTCATTATAAAAATATAAACAATCTTATTGATTTATTTCTTTGTCGACTAAAGACACAATATAGACTGATTTACCTAGTTTACATATTTGTGGTCCATTACCAGTTAACATCACGAAGCAGGTTTTATCTATAATACACATTTCAATAATGGCAGCGGAATCTCCATGCCAATATACATGATGCTGCAAACTTCTTACCAAAATCATATAATATACACGAAACCTTAAACTATAGAGTAAAAAGAGATGCTTCTTTTGTCATGAAGTTTGAGATAAGAAAGGGAACACTTTTCTTAACGAGAAAGGAGAATGTGAGAAAGTAAAGTAGATAGAGGGATTGTGTGGGTGACAAATAATCTTAATTAGTGCTTTTCAATAATAATAAAAAAGAATCTTAATTAGTGCT
>CM008334.1:4826164-4840485 GCA_002525835.2 Ipomoea batatas | reverse complement strand
AAAGAGCAAATCAGGCTCTAGGTTTCAGATAGAGCCTTTGAGATGCAATTCTCGTCTGAATTAGGAAACGGTATTTCTTTTTTTCTGTTAACGCATGAGTAAAGGGAGGGAAGTTGGAGAGTTGTGTGATCATGTATAATAGGAGAGAGAGAGAGAGGGAGAGAATGGAGAAGAAGCTCTGGTTGGAACAACAGTGGCTTAAAATGTCGTTTTAAGTTGATGCGCATTGGTCCTTTTGTCCATTTTGCCCCTCACTTTGACCGAAACTTTATCAGCACTTATCAACCACAAGCCCCATATATTAAGGCGATCTAAGGACTAAGGGAGCTTGCTTAGGTGGACCATCATGAGTAAATTTTACTTTTCATCCATCCGTTATTATCCCAATCTCATATTTAGTTTTATTGCATTATTTTCTTTTTTTGGTAAATTTATTGAGCTCACTCGCCACTTGAGCTACCTCATTGGATTAGTTTTATTGCATTATAGTATTATACTATTCACTTTAATTTATTTATATAAAATTAGTTCTCCATTTAAATTATTTTCAATTTTATCATTAATAAAAAGTTACTAACATGTACGGTAATTTCATATTCAATTAAAACAGCAAGATAAATTACTTATCAGGAATAAGACGATTGAATGATAAAATTACATTTTGATCCTCTTTGTTAAATGTGGAGTGGTAGAAATTTGAATGAATGACATGACAATCAAATGGAGGTCAAAGATGTGATGTGACAAAATTTAAAAAAAAAATGTAAAATTAAATGTTACAATGTCACAATAATTGATAATTAAAAATAGACAAAAATTTGTGTGAGACCGTTTTGCATATCTCAATCCGTGAGACAGATCGAATCTTTAATTAATGAGGTCAAAGATCTGACGTCTCACACATGTGTTAAATTTTCTCACATAATCAGAAATTAAATTTACCAACTTTATTTGTTTTAACTTAATCAAACGGCCAAATAAGTATTTGATAAACAATTATTTAACTTGGTTGAATGGTGCCAATAAGCTATAAATAAAAACTGTGTGTATAGAGTAATTTCTCGATATAACTTATTTTATTTTATTTTTAGAAGTTTAATTTGCTCCTAAAATATTCGAGATACCTTCTTTATAATTATGACAATAATAATAATAATAATAATAATAATAATAATAATAATAATTGCTATTATTATTATAAATTTAACTTATTTTAAAATTTATATCTATATACTTGTTAAATAATTAAAGGAAAAGATTTTTTTAATGTGATATGTCAAATCAAGAGTTTACCAAAATTTTGGTGTTTACATACAAATAATATACTTGTCTAAATTTCTAATGTTAAATAGTTTTTTTTTTTAACATCTGACCTTATTACATTGTAGACCCTATTATATTATAGTATCTGTTCATTTATACTTTTTCAAATCGCCTCCACTGAGACTTGAGCTAATGACCTCTCATATGATAAGGTCACTACATGTTATTTGAGTACAAAGTGCTTGGCAATGTTAAATAGTTTAATTACACAATTATTATGTTCAGTGATTTAACAAATGGTAAAAGTTTGATAGCATATTCATCGTTTTCTCCTTTTTATTACTATGAAACTAATTTGTATTTGATCCAATTACATTTGTAGAGTTGGACAGATCATACATGTATAATAGTATATTCTTCATATATTATTATATATAAAGAATTGTTGCAACGAATGATGTACAAGTACTAACAATAATCAAATTTACTAACTTTAGAAAAATAAATTAATACCTAAAAAAAAGTTTTACAGTCCTTTTTTCTTTGTTCGGATAGTATATAAATAAAAAAAATAAAAAAAAAACTAAAAAAAATAAAAACAAAACAAAAAACAAAAGTTACAAGAAACCTACACTGTCCTATTAGAAGATAACTAATACGGAGTACTATTTGGTGGGAAAGTTTGAGACATGAAGGCCAAATTACAAATGTTCAAAGTGAATCATCATCTTCTACCAAGTATAATATTTTAACAACTTTTTAATCAAAATATGATCGAATATGTTCAAATCAATAATATGATTTATAAAAATTACAAATATGAATTAATACCCAATTTAGTCATCAGCTCGACTATAATGCTTTTTCGATTTAGTCCTAAACGACTTGTTGTGCTTAATTAAGTCATTGACTTTGATAGTTTTTCTCAATTGAGTCATTTGTTGATAATTTCACCTCTATTAATACCCAGTTTAGTTTTTCAATTATAGTAATTATTCTCGATTTAGTCATCGACTATACTGAATTTTCTCAATTTAGTCATTGATTTTAATAGTTGAGGACTCAATTCGGTAAAACCATCAAAGTCGATGACCTAATTAAGCAAAAAAAAAAAGTCATTTAGGACTAAATTGAGAAAAATCATTATATATAGTCGATGACTAAATCGGGTATTAACTTTTACAAATATATTTCAGTACTTTTTGTTTTTAGTAATTGGAATTTTTATCGAATGCAAAATTTTCCAATTACATGTATGGTAGGTAAATGATTTGCCTTCCTATCTAAAACAATAATTACTTAAAAAATAGAAAAATGTTATTTTTTATTACTAAAATCATTACTGAAGAAAGAACAAATTTATTTTCATTTTTTCAGCTAAAATTTATTTTCATTAATTACTCACAAATTGGTCAGTGTTACCGTAACTGAATAAAGTGTTCACACAATAATCAAATAAAAAAAGAAGAATATATCCAATAGAATATTGATACGTTATGAAATAGATATTATTTGTAATCATTTTTTAGAGTAATGTAAAATTACTACAAGGAAATAATTGTCCAGCACCTTCTCGCTCAATCCCGTCTCACAAGATATTTTTAGTGTTGTTTATCTCTCTCTTGTATTTTACAATCTATTACATAAAAACGAAGTTTATATAATGCATACCATTAAATAGTAACGGTACGATGCAGATTTCCATCGTCACTTTAAAAATTGTGTGTGGATCAACATTTTGTTTTCTGTATATTCTCAATCCAATTAATTAATATGCATATATATTTTTTTGGTAAATTCACGGGGTATTTCTCTGTACGTTTAACAGTTCAGGTACACCCACGTTCGCTTCCGGAGGCACGAGAGCTGGTCCAGGAGGAATCGTCACCTGTGGGACACCACAAAAAGTTATACTCCGTTGCAATTTGTATATATATGGTGTGTATGCATATATTAATTGCACTAAAAAGAGACCTAATGAAGAGAGATTTTAATTTAATTTTTTCCCAAAAAGTTATAGTCCGTTGCAATTTGTATATGGTGTGTTTGTATCTATAATTGCAAATTGGCACACCACAAATACAATGAATGCAACCCCACACTTATTTGTCGCTATCGGTATCGTCAATAAATAAAGCATTTCTTGTATGGCATAAATGACTATTGATGCCGTGGCTATAATGTCCATAAAGTATTGGTCCAATCATTTCCACAAAGTAAAGGCATGCATGTGGTGTAAACGGGGAACTTGTCATTCTTTTTTTTTTTTTTTCTTTTTTTTTTTGTTTGAAAAATTTAGAAAAAATGAATTGTATTCATAATTAAAATATTTTAAAATAAAATAAAATATTAAAAACTCTCTATTTTGTATTTATAAAGTTGAAAAATATTTCGAAATTAATTTTCAAATTAAAACTGCAGTTGAACAATACCACTTTTATTTTATTTTAATTTTTTCCCTTTAAAGAGTCCGTATGTTTCATTTTCCTAAAAGGAAAAAGTAGTTTTTTTTTAGTTACATGATTTTTTTGAGGAAATAGTTACATGATTTAATTGTATTATTGTTCAAATTTTGATATTTTTTCTTTTTATTTCTCTAAAACATAAATAAAAAATAAAAAATTATATGGAGATTTTTTAAAATTAATAAATGAGTCCTTAATATATATTTTTCTCCTTACATATATGCATGCATGGCATGTGAATTTCATTTAATTAATATAAATAAAAATTTTAAAATTGATATTTACGTAAGGATTTTTAGACATTTGCCAGATCTGATCTGCAGTTCTGCACATGAGATCAGAGTTCTCATGGAATTTTAATAAATGGTATAATCAAGTGTTTGGTATTATGTTTTTTTTTTTTAAAATAATACCTTACATAATAATGTGTTATACCTAGTTGTATATAAATAAGTTTCAATAATATATGACACAATCATATATTGTATCAAGTAGTATATGATATGCTTATAATTTTACTTGTCACATTATTATATATTGAAAAATTACATTAAAAGTTATTAATCAAAACAAAAGAAAAAAATGTTTAAAAAATTATAAGAAAATTATGAAAATAGTAAATAGAAAAAGAAAAGAATAAAGAATTAAATGGACACAAAATAGGTAAAATCGTACAAGGAATCAAGGATTAATATATTGTGAAATGATACTGAGAATCCGAGTGTGTCGACAATACAAAATAAAACAAAAAGGATCGAAAGAAGACAATTAAACGTAACGTAGTACAAAAATTACGAACACGTGCTTTATTCGCGGACTAATAAAGCTAGATAAAAGTGTGTGAATCTTATTCTAATCTTTTATTTCTGTACTCGAATAATAGTAAAAATTACACTTTTAACCCATCAATTATATCAATATTGTGGACTCGGTCCATGAGTTATTACCATATGGTCATACACATATTTTTCCATTTTAATTATGTGTAAAGTGGTAATTCGAGAGTTCATTATTTATATGCATAAAGTTAATTATTTGTGTGCATAAATTTCATTTTTTGAGAATATACAAATTGATTGAATGTTAATTATTTAGGCATGTATATTCTCGGCTCATTTATGTTGTGCATGAGATTCATTATCCGTAAAACATAGCTAGACTTATTTAGCACACCTAATTCAATTTATTTGAAAATATAATATTAAGTAAATCAATGTTCGTTATTTGTATGCATAAGATTCATTATTTAAATGCATAAAATACATTACTTCTATAATTTTGATAAGAGCTAATGTCATATAAGATCCTCCGAGTATAGTGGTTTGCCACGTTTAGTCCTATACTTTCAAATAGACCACTTGTGGTCCTTCAACTTTCAAATTTTTACCATGCATAGTCCAAGTTAACCACCCATGGTCATTCAACTTTCAAAATTTAACCAGTTGTGGTCCTCCTAGATGGACCATGGCTGGTTAAAATTTGATAGTTGAACGACCATGAATGATTAACTTGGACCACATATAGTAATAATTTAAAAATCGAAGAACAACGAATGGTTAATTTTAAAGTTTAAATTAAACATGACAAAATCGCTATACTCGAATAGTCCCAAATGGTATTGACTCGTTTCGATAAACGTACAGTCCACTAAACTATGTGGATAACAGTAAAATTTGGCAAAATAATGAACCACGACAATCTCGTTGTAACAACTTTAATCATTTTAGTCACATTGTTCTACTCTTGGGTAGCGGGCCCCAATGCACCCCAAGTACAAGATCATTTGCAAGTATTAGCTGTGTTCCCACTTGCCAAACCATCATCTACCGTAGTAAACGTTGTACACTTGTACCTGATCCATGAAGCAATTATTGAACCATAATAACACAGTTAACGTTTAACAAAATTGTTAAATGCTTGTCGTAGTGGCGGAGCCAGAAAAAATTTTCAGTGGGGGCAAAAAATGAAACATTTAAAAGGAATATGGACATAAATATTGTTGGATATGGACAAAAAATATAACACATCAAAACTTTATAAAAATATTCATAACAATATATGGAATCCATTATTAAAGTTTTAAAAAAGATTTTTTAATATATATATATTAAAAAAGCTTTGAAGAAGATAATAAGAAGGGAATGAAAACAAGCCTACTGCTGGCATAAGGAGGCCTTTAAAAAAGCTTTGAAGAAGATAATAAGAAGGGAATGAAAGCCTACTGCTGGTATAAGGAGGCCTTGAAAAAGACTACAACGCAAGCTGAGGCTAACAGGATTCGATCCTTTGCCCTTTTCTTAGCAAAATCACGGACCTGCCAACTCCACCAACTAATCAATTGCTTATATATATTTGTTTTTTTATACTTATATCTAAAAAGGTACTATATATACATATATACATACAAGGGTTATATATGGAGTGGGGTGGGGTGAGTGGGGGCAGCTGCCCCCACTGCCCCCATACTGGCTCCGCCAGTGTTCCCACGCCACCTTCTGCGGCACGAGGGGCCTGTTTTGCCCCACAACATATATGCCACAGCACAGGCAATATAATAGAGAAAGCCACGCTCACACTAGCGTTAGTTGCTAGATCTTCTTTATTTCATATCTTTTCACATCTTCTATATCTATAAATAATAAAGCAGAATATGAGTGAATAATGGGACGTGTTTCTAAAAGTTATGGTGTGTTATCTTCATCACGGAAGTGTGCGGCCCAACCACATCAATGACGGTTGTTAACTTGTTATGCTATGGATTCGGTCCATATTGCGAATATAGAGTTCTAAAATTAAGAACATGAATCCGAGTCCACCTCGAGTTGCATAATTTGCCCATCACTGATAAGAAATTGGCTAAAACCTCCCGATAAGGCAGACCACGGTTAGGGCTTCGACATGGAGCCCCCAATTTGTTGAGGTATATTTTAAAAAAAAATTATATATGTGTATGTTTAAAAATTATATTATATATTATATATCTACCCGGAGTATCATTTTCGTAACTTGTAATTATGTTTATAAACTCAATGAATTTATTTTAATTACAACTAAAAATAAAATTTTGGAAATATCAAATATTTGGTGATACCAAATCAACCGTCTGACTAATTTTATTGAGGTTATTATCAAAATTTAATTTTCTAGAAAAACATTTTATGTGTTTCAAAACAAATCTTTTTTTTTTTTAGTCAAAAACTTGTGCGGGTCGGGTCAATATGAAATGTTATACTTACACGTACAAATGTCATACTTATATATTCAAATGTAATACTAATCAGGAATAAAATTTTTGTTACTTATAAGGGTAAATGTAATACTTTTAAAGGAAAATACAATACTTTTACATTTCAATTTAAAAGTATTACATTTTTGTTCAAAAGTATTATATTTTTCCTTATAAGTAAGGGGCACTTGTCAACATTATTTATTATGAAAAATATAATACTTTTTCTCTTATAAGTAACAATATTTGTATTCCTGATTAATATTATATTTGAGCATATAGGTATGACATTTGCATGTTGTTCCAACTCGACCCGACCTGTCTCACGAATAAAGATCAGTGAGACGGTCTCACATAAGTGTAACTTTTCTTCTTCTTCTTCTTTTTTTTTTTTGAGAATTCAAAACAAATCTTATATTTAAAATGTTTGACTAAAATCGTGACATTGCACAAATGTCACAAATAAATACCGACCAATTGGACCTTATTATAATATATAATTAAGTCCGATGTGATTTTAATTAAGAGAATACGCAATAGGTTGCGTACTGAGCCAATATTTCGTAACCAAGTAGTGCCCGTCATGACAACATTT
The DNA here is from genome assembly GCA_002525835.2 of Ipomoea batatas. Classification (NCBI taxonomy): domain Eukaryota; kingdom Viridiplantae; phylum Streptophyta; class Magnoliopsida; order Solanales; family Convolvulaceae; genus Ipomoea; species Ipomoea batatas. The sequence continues at coordinate 4,832,936 of CM008334.1, read as the reverse complement.
CTTTAACATAAATTATTGTAAAATAATACTCCCTCTGTCCCATTTTACCTGTCCTACTTTCTATTCATTGGTCAAATCAACTATTTCTTCTTTGTTTATTTTCTTTAGTAATTTTTACTCATTTTTAAATTTGATTTTTTTGTGTTTAATAGTACTTTTAGTGTAGTTTCTAAATATATAAATTTTGTAGATCAATACTAAACTTAATATTATGAAAAATTGGATTAAAAATAACTTCAGTCAAGCCTCGTTAACCGAATCAGACACATAAAATGGGACGGAGGTAGTATAAAATAGTATGGGAAATTCCTTAACCACATAAAGGCACCAATTATAGGGTACCATGTCCATTATTATCTAATTAATTACATTATCAGATCACCCCCTCAATTAAATCCCATTTGATTCCATTCATTGCTTATCCCAAACGAAAGTGTTTTGATTACATCATATTATATATCAAAATCCAAAAACTAATAAGAGTGTTTCTATATATTACCTTGGTGAGTGGTATGCCATTCCTCCTACTTTTGTTCTAGACATTCTTTCGTAAGATTTAATAATGCAATAAGTTTTTTCTTTCAAAAAAAAAAAAAAAAGAGTGTGAATGAAAGACTGAAAGTTGCTATTATTCATTTATATTCATTTTTTTGTTACTTTTATTTTTTCATACATTATTTTATAAGAGTTGTACTATACAAACTTTTTAACAAAAATATCCTTATTGTTATAACTTCTATTATATTTTCCATTATTTTTGTTGGAATTAGATGGGGGAAGACTCGTAACTTAATGTACAACTACCGAGACTCTTCGAGCATGAGGGAGGCCACTGGTATCGATCTTTCATAAGAGCACGTTGAATGTCCGGGGGGCATCATCCCAATCAATCCAATCACAAATAAACATAAATTAAAGAATGTAAGTTCATGTTAACTAAGAACGGGTAACAATAGATTGTAAATAAAGCTTTAGGTTATACAAGTTCATTGGTGAGTATTAGAATTAGGAGTGTGTCCCTTCTTTCTACCCCTTTAGCGATTTTATACAATCTCGAACAATGAATAGCAAAGTCATGAACAACCATTAATATTTAACAACTAGAGACATAATATATAATTTGTTACAATAATAAATGTTGGTAACATCTTTTTGAATTTCAGAAATATCGATCGAGAATGGTCGACTATGTCCTTTGAGGACATGCCCATTCTTAGTGTAAGCTTTGTCTCCTAAGATGCTAATTAATTTCGATCATGGGTCAAAGGTTTTACACGTAAATATTTACCGATAATAGTGTAAAGTTTTAGATTTGAGACTAAACATAAGCTTGAAATTGGGGAATAGTATGTCTTTTTTTTTTTTTAAACTACTTATTTTTTTGGATGAATTTAATAATTAGTTTTTAACTTATTGATATATGTTAAATTAAAATTTTCAAATCAAAGACAATGATAATCATCCTTGGCCCTCCTCCTACCCTACATTGAAATATACAGTCATTCATTCAGCAAAAATCCATTGTTTCCATTATTACCCATCGTGAATTAAATATGAATTATTGATTGGCTGTTGAATCTTGATATATGATAAATCATATACACCCCCCAATTTTCAAAAATATATATATGTATACACTATTANTATATATATATATATATATATATATATTGGTAAATTCACGGGGTCTTTCTCTGTCTGTTTAACAGTTCAGATACACCCACGTTCACTCCGGGAGGCATGAGAGCTGGCCCAGGAGGAATCGTCACTTGTGGGGCACCACAAAAAGTTATACTCCGTTGCAATTTGTATATGGTGTGTATGCATATATTAATTGCACTAAAAAGAGACCTAATGAAGAGAGATTTTAATTTTTTTTCCCAAAAAGTTATAGTCCGTTGCAATTTGTATATGGTAATTTGTATATGGTGTGTTTGTATCTATAATTGCAAATTGGCACACCACAAATACAATGAATGCAACCCCACACTTATTTGTCGCTATCGGTATCGTCAATAAATAAAGCATTTCTTGTATGGCATAAATGACTATTGATGCCGTGGCTATAATGTCCATAAAGTATTGGTCCAATCATTTCCACAAAGTAAAGGCATGCATGTGGTGTAAACGGGGAACTTGTCATTCTTTTTTTTTTTTTTTTTTTTTGAAAAATTTAGAAAAAATTAATTGTATTCATAATTAAAATATTTTCAAATAAAATAAAATATTAAAAACTCTATATTTTGTATTTATAAAGTTGAAAAATATTTCGAAATTAATTTTCAAATTAAAACTGCAGTTGAACAATACCACTTTTATTTTATTTTAATTTTTTCCCTTTAAAGGGTCCGTATGTTTCATTTTCCTCAAAGGAAAAAGTAGTTTTTTTTAGTTACATGATTTAATTGTATTATTGTTCAATTTTTGATATTTTTTTCTTTTTATTTCTCTAAAACATAAATAAAAAATAAAAAATTATATGGAGATTTTTTAAAATTAATAAATGAGTCCTTAATATATATTTTTCTCCTTACATATATGCATGCATGGCATGTGAATTTCATTTAATTAATATAAATAAAAAATTTAAAATTGATATTTACGTAAGGATTTTTAGACATTTGCCAGATCTGATCTGCAGTTCTGCACATGAGATCAGAGTTCTCATGGAATTTTAATAAATGGTATAATCAAGTGTTTGGTATTATGTTTTTTTTTTTAAATAATACCTTATATAATAATGTGTTATACATAGTTGTATATAAATAAGTTTCAATAATATATGACACAATCATATATTGTATCAAGTATTATATGATATGCTTATAATTTTACTTGTCACATTATTATATATTGAAAAATTACATTAAAAGTCACTCCGTATTAATCAAAAAAAAAAAAGTTAAACATTATAAGAAAATTATGAAAATAGTAAATAGAATAAGAAAAGAATAAAGAATTGATTTGATTAGTAAATGGAAACAAAATAGGAAAAATTGTACAAGGAATCAAGGATTAATATATTGTGAAATGATACTGAGAATCCGAGTGTGTCGACAATACAAAATAAAACAAAAAGGATCAAAAGAAGACAATTAAACGTAACGTAGTACAAAAATTACGAACACGTGCTTTATTCGCGGACTAATAAAGCTAGAGAAAAGTGTATGAATCTTATTCTAATCTTTTATTTCTGTACTCGAATAATAGTAAAAATTACACTTTTAACCCATCAATTATATCAATATTGTGGACTCGGTCCATTAATTATTACCATATGGTCATATACATATTTTTCCCTTTTAATTATCTGTAAAGTGGTAATTTGAGAGTTCATTATTTATATGCATAAAGTTAATTATTTGTGTGCATAAATTTCATTTTTTGAGAATATACAAATTGATTGAATGGTACTCCGTAATTATTTAGGCATGTATATTATATTCTCGGTTCATTTATGTTGTGCATGAGATTCATTATACATAAAACATAGCTAGACTCATTTAGCACACCTGATTCAATTTATTTGAAAATATAATATTAAGTAAATCAATGTCCGTTATTTATATGCATAAGATTCATTATTTAAATGCATAAAATACATTAATTCTGTAAATGTCTTTTGATAAGAGTTAATGTCATACGAGATCCTCCGAGTATAATGGTTTTGCCACATTTAGTCCTAAACTTTCAAATTGGTCACCCGTGGTCCTTCAACTTTCAAATTTTTACCATGCATAGTCCAAGTTAACCACTCTCAGTCATTCAACTTTCAAAATTTAAGCAGTTGTGGTTCTCCTAGAAAGACCATGACTGGTTAAAATTTTATAGTTGAACGACCATAAATAGTTAACTTGGATCATAGATAGTAACAATTTGAAAGTCGATGAACAACGGGTGATCAATTTGAAAATTTAAAACTAAACATGGCAAAATCATTATACTCGAATAATCCAGATAGTATTAACTCGTTTGGATAAACAGTCCACTAAACTATTTGGACCATAGTTCACAGTAAAATTTGCGAAAATAATGAACCACGACAATCTCGTTATAACAACTTTAATCATTTTAGTCACATTGTTCTACTCTCGGGTAGCGGGCCCCGAATGCACCCCAAGTACAAGATCATTTGCAAGTATTAGCTGTGTTCCCACTTGCCAAACCATCATTTACCGTAGTAAACGTTGTACACTTGTACCTGATCCATGAAGCAATTATTGAACCATAATGACACAGTTAACGTTTAACAAAATTGTTAAATGCTTGTCCCACGCCACCTTCTGCGGCACGAGGGGCCTGTTTTGCCCCACAACATATATGCCACAGCACAGGCAATATAATAGAGAAAGCCACGCTCACACTAGCGTTAGTTGCTAGATCTTCTTTATTTCATATCTTTTCACATCTTCTATGAGTCTATGTCTATCTATAAATAATAAAGCAGAATATGAGTGAATAATGGGACGTGTTTCTAAAAGTTATGGTGTGTTATCTTCATCACGGAAGTGTGCGGCCCAACCACATCAATGACGGTTGTTAACTTGTTATGCTATGGACCCGGGTCCACATTGCGAATATAGAGTTTTAAAATTGAAAATATGGATCCGAGTCCACCTCGCAAGGTGGACCCGAGTTTATAGCTTAATTTGCCCATCACTGATAAGCAATCGGCTAAAACCTCCCAATAAGGCCGACCACGATTAGTCGATTAGGACTTCTGCACAGAGCCCCCAATTTGTTGGGGCCTATTTAAAAAAAAATTTATATATATGTTTAAAAATTATATTATATATTATATATCTACCCAGATTATCATTTTCGTAACTTGTAATTATGTTTATAAACTCAATGAATTTATTTAAATTACAACTAAAAATAAAATTTTGGAAGAAGTTAATATCAAATATTTGGTGATACCAAATCAACCGTCTGACTACTTTTATTGAGGTTATTATCAAAATTTAATTTTCCAGAAAAACATTTTATGTGTTTCAAAACAAAATTTTTATTATTTTTTTTAAATGCAAAAACTTGTGTGAGACGGGTCGGGTCGGGTCAAGATGAAATGTAATACTTATACGTACAAATGTCATACTTATATACTCAAATGTAATACTAATCAGGAATAAAATTTTTGTTACTTATAAGGATAAATGTAATACTTTTAAGGGAAAATACAAACTTTTACATTTCGATTAAAAAGTATTACATTTTTGTTCAAAAGTATTATATTTTCCCTTATAAGTAAGGGGCACTTGTCAACATTATTTATTATGAAAAATATAATACTTTTTTCTCTTATAAATAACAAAAATTGTATTCTGATTAGTATTATATTTGAGCATATAGGTATGACATTTACACATATAAGTATAACATTTGCATGTTGTTCCGACCCGATCCAACTCGTATCACGAATAAAGATCAGTGAGACGGTCTCACACAAGTGTGACTTCTTTTTTCTTTTTTTTTTTTTAGAATTCAAAACAAATCTTATATTTAAAATGTGTGACTAAAACCGTGACATTGCACAAATGTCACAAATAAATACCGACCAATTGGACCTTATTATAATATATAATTAAGTCCGATGTGATTTTAATTAAGAGAATACGCAATAGGTTGCGTACTGAGCTAATATTTCGTAACCAAGTAGTGCCCGTCATGACAACATTTCTTTAACATAAATTATTGTAAAATAATATTAAATAGTATGGGAAATTCCTTAACCACATAAAGGCACCAATTATAGGGTACCATGTCCATTATTATCTAATTAATTACATTATCAGATCACCCCCCTCAATTAAATCCCATTTGATTCCATTCATTGCTTATCCCAAACGAAAGTGTTTTGATTACATCATATTATATATCAAAATCCAAAAACTAATAAGAGTGTTTCTATATCTTACCTTGGTGAGTGGTATGCCACTCCTACTTTTGTTCTAGACATTCTTTCGTAAGATTTAATAATGCAATAAGTTTTTTCTTTCAAAAAAAAAAAAAAAAAGTGGGAATGAAAGACTGAAAGTTGGTATTATTCATTTATATTCATTTTTTCGTTACTTCTATTTTTTTCATACATTATGTTATAAGAGTTGTGCTACACAAATTTTTGAACAAAAATATCCTTACTTTTATAATTTCTATTATATTTTTTCATTATTTTTGTTGAATTAGATGGGGGAAGACTCGTAACTTAATGTACAACTACCGAGACTCGTCGAGCATGAGGGAGGCCACTTGTATCGATCTTTCATAAGAGCACGTTGAATGTCTGGGGGGCATCATCCCAATCAATCCAATCACAAATAAACATAAATTAAAGAATGTAAGTTCGTGTTAACTAAGAACGGGTAACAATAGATTGTAAATAAAGCTTTAGGTTATACAAGTTCATTGGTGAGTATTAGAATTAGGAGTGTGTCCCTTCTTTCTACCCCTTTAGCGATTTTATACAATCTCGAACAATGAATAGCAAAGTCATGAACAACCATTAATATTTAACAACTAGAGACATAATATATAATTTGTTACAATAATAAATGTTGGTAACATCTTTTTGAATTTCAGAAATATCGATCGAGAATGGTCGACTATGTCCTTTGAGGACATGCCCATTCTTAGTGTAAGCTTTGTCTCCTAAGATGCTAATTAATTTCGATCATGAGTCAAAGGTTTTACACGTAAATATTTACCGATAATAGTGTAAAGTTTTAGATTTGAGACTAAACATAAGCCTGAAATTGGGGAATAATATGTCTTC
>CM008334.1:4751876-4762056 GCA_002525835.2 Ipomoea batatas | reverse complement strand
CCCCCTTGAGTGTTTCAGCATTAATACATGGACTAATATTGGAACTGAAATTCTTCGTCTTAATTTTAATCCCCGCAGACTTTTTAGGTAAGTCCCCAGATGTACTAACATTATTTGTCTCAGACAAAGAGTTGGCACTATCTTCCATTTTTTCACTGGAAACTCCCTGTTTCTCTAAACCAGCATACTGGAAGCTTTTCTCAGCATCATTTTGGGTACGCATTTCTGAAGTTGTAACTTGGGAGTCTAATGCTTTAGAATTCTTGATCTTGACTTTGACACGCCCATAAACTGCTTTTATAACAGTGCTATCACTAAATCCACCTGAATTTGCGCTTGCAGGCTTCTGTGCTTGATCAGTCCCGGTGGAGGATGGCCCCTCATCCTCTCCTCCAGAACCAGAGCCATCACTCTCTAGCTCCTCTTCCACAACTGAATCATTTCCTGTATTTACTTCCTCGGCATTAGAAGCCACCTCATTTGTCACCATAACTTTGGGCTTCTTAGCTTTGCCTTTCTTGCTTCCACGCTTGCGCTTCATCTGTTGAAACTAAAATTCAATCAGAAGCTCCTTTCAGTTCAAATTCTCAAAAGCAGCAGCAGTAAAACTTAAACAGACAATCAAACAACCACAAGCAGGAAAAACATAAGAACAAGCAAGACTCTTAAAACCCTAGAAACCAATAACCTCAAATTCCAATATTACAAAGAGAAAAATACAACAACTTTGAAATGCAGCACACAATACATACATCAATAGAAAGGTTCTTCAATTTCTACTTCACTTACCTCAAGAATCAGAACCAATTGAAATAAAGAAAGAAAGAAAATAAATAAAACCCAGAAATTCAACTGAAGAGAATTCCACAGTTGTTCAAAAATTCTTGAAAAGTAAACAACAATTGGCCTTCATTGAGCAAGCAAACGAATATGAGGACTCGGTCGATCAATCCCAGACTGCAATTAACACAAACAAAAACCAGAAAAATCCAGAGAGAAGAAAGAGAAAAGAGTGCAGGGAGAGGGAAAACTGACCTGTGTCTACGTTCTCGTCTTCACTGACTGTTAAGTTCGGTACCTGTCTTTACTTTTTTCGTAAATTTTTTTATACGTTGAGCGCCTTCAGGCTTCAAGTTTCGATCCAACGAAAAAGAAAATCGACTTGTGTTTTATTTTTTATTTTCTCCCTATTTTCGTGAGAAGTACGAGATTCGACCCGGCAGACATATACTAGGATCCGATTCCGATATGTGCAGACCCTATTGCCCTAGGGGGGGAATTTAGGATCCGCGCCTATTTCGCTATTTCTTTCTCTTTTTCTTTTTCTTTTTTAAAAAATTGAGCGATATTATTTGAAAATTAATGGGCCGGATAGCATACAGCCCAACTAAGAGATTGTTTCTCTGCTTTTTGGGCTCCACATACTAAGAGCCTAACATTCTGTATTTCTGTATAAATAAATATTAACAGAAATGGAAAAATGAATAACAAGAAGATAAATAACTAAAATAATCACTAAAAATTTATTTATTTAAATGTGGAGTGAAAAGCTTGGAATTTAAAGTTTTTGATGACCCTCCACCTTCTGTTAGTAACATCCTAGCGGATGATCGGTACGTTGTACCTAGTAGATGCAATATAGTTGAAAATTGAAGTTTTTTCTTCTTTCTATCCATACTAGAAGCTCAATTTTCTTTCGTAACACTTTAACGAGCGGGAAATAATGGCCAGTGGCCAGTTTAGTAAACGGGTGTTAGCTGATAGTTGTTATCTGATTGGGTTAAAGGGTATAATTAGTTAATAACATTAGATGATTGTAGAAAAGTATTTGGTAAATTAGATGTTAGATAATAGTTGTTTGGTATAATTTATTTTTTCAAAAGACAAATTGAAAAAATTACTTTAAACAGCTTTTTAAATTTTAACATTTTAGAGTTATAAAAAGTTGATTGACCAAACATTTATATTAATTTTTTAACCAAGTCAAATAGCTAAAAATAGTCAAATAAGTCAAAATTGACTAATAAACTAACTATTTTACCAAAGGGGACCAATATCACAATTAGAGAACAAGGAAAAATGTAAACTTCATTTCTGCTAATTCATGGTTTCAAGACATATTCATCTACATAATCATTGGTGGGGGTGGGGGTGGGGTCATGTAAAATTGTAAGAAACAAATCTTAATTAGCTCAACAAAATCAATTGCTTAAGAGTTTAAATTGCTCAGAAAAGTAATTATCTTTTGACAACAGTAATTAAGCCTTCTGTTACATATTCTTCATACAATAGCAACAAGGATGCAGGTATTAAGACTGTTGTCCCGGTTCTTCTTGTCCTGGTCCTTGTGCTACTGGCCTTTGCTGGAATTGCTGGCCGGGTCCGGGCTGTGACTGCTGCTTAGGTGGTGCTTGGTTGCCGCTGGGAGGTGGTGGAGGGACTGTAGCCTGATAAGGCGGAGGAGGAGGGTACTGTTGATAAGACGGTGGGGGAGGTGGGATATACCCATAGGGTGGATAATAAGGTGGGTAAAATTGACCCTGGGGTGGTGGTGGCACAGGCGGATAACCAAAATGGTGTCCATGTGGGGGTTGCGTATCAGGACCACTTCTATTTTCGCCCGACCCTGAAGCAGCACCCTCATGTGATTTAACAACAGCTCCCATTCTTTGAGGATCCATAGAAGGATACAATGCCCTGTCCGGCTGAGGCATTGGTGGAATGTTGAAGTAAGGCATGGGTGGAGGTTGGTCCTGGCTACCACCAGGGAGCGGAAGAGGCTGGTTCTGCTGCTGTGATATCACAGCCCTCGGCAACAAACCACTATGAGCCACAGTAGCCTGCTGCTGTCTTGCTTCATCAGTGATCTCAAACTCGGGCTTTGGTGCCTGTGGTCTTCCCCAGAGTAGTTTTAGCCTCAGGCCCTTTATTACCAGCTTGTTTGCAAGTTCCTCAGCTGCCCTCTCTGCACCTTCTCTGGCTGTATATGTTACAAAAGCGCATCCACGCTGCAATACCATCTTTACAGACTCAATTTCACCGTGTGCATAGAATTGATCTCTAAGGTCTTGCTCGGTGATTCTTGCATCAACCCCACCCACATAAAGAGTTCTAATGCTCTCATCATCTGGGGGCTCCAGAGAAGGCATTTCACCAGCCTTGCTGAGCAACTTCAATGCAACTGGATCATTTACCCTGCAAGCATTTCAAATGAAATCAATAACATAAAGCAAATTGAGCAAAATGATGACTGGAGAAGTGTAAAGTTGTTATATTTTAAGATTTTATGCTAAAGTATAACTACAAAAACCGCCTGCACAAAATGCAAATATGTGCCTTAATGCATGCTTGCATCAATGTTAATGTATTAATTATCATATTTTGAGTTTTAGGAATCAAGAAGCAATTCTATATACCCGTAGTAGCGGTCTTTAATATTCTGCTGTGACAGCTCCCCCGTTTCAGGCATCTCATGCCTATAAGGACACTCCGAACCTCTTGTACATTGACCCCGAACATAAAAACTGCAAACATGAGCTCGATTTCTCTTGTAGTATGGGGTAGTTCGTTGAAGCTTCAAAATAGTATCATTTGGACGGACCTTCCCATACGAAGATTCATAATCTATCCCGGCTCTTGCCTGCCATGAGCAAAAATTGTATCCATAGAGCTGAGTAAGAGTAGTGCACCAAAAAAGGAATAAAAAAAAAATACATGTAGAAAGCAATTATTTTGATAACACTGTCAACCATTTACTTATCAAAAATGAAAGAGAGAGAGAACTTCAGTTAGTGTTAATTAAAATATAAACTGGGCTTCCTGCTAGAAATTTACATACCCTGCGGTCATGCTCCTCAGCAAAGTATTCTCTATTCACATCACTCTTTGGAATGGCATCATTGGAATTGATACTAAGCGCAGTGTCTCGGACCTGAACTGGCAATCCATATTCAAGATCCAGAAGACAAACTTGGCAAACATTCTTCAACTTGCTGCAGGTTTGACATATCTCACTTTTCTTGTATCTAGCATCTCGACCTGGCCTCCACCTAAAAACAGTGAAGGGTCGGGTGCAAATCTTGCATTCCTTGTCATAATCAGCTTTAGTCTGCATTGAATCATTGTAATTGTAATTATAACAAGGTTATGAAGTGGATTGATTACCATAATTATTCCAAAAAGAAGCTGCAATGAATAGATGGAGTTTTACAGTTATTAAAATAAGACCTAACCATTGGATAGTCACCACAAAACAACTGACGTCATATATACCCTGAAACTACCATGCATGTCGATGCAGATACAGCAAAAACAGAAGCACATGAACATGAAAAGCTAAACCCCCAATTCCTGAGGCATATAATTGGGAAGTACCAATCATAGCAATGGCTTCATTCAGAGTTCAGTAAAACAAAGCAAAAACAAACTGCAAATAATAATTTAAAAAATAATAAATAAAGTAAGTAAGCCCTAACCCTAGTCACCTATTACAAATAAAGCCACCGAAACTTACCATTCGAACGTATGGACTGTCACCAAGACACGACTCACATATAATCGGAAAGTCAGATCGCTCCCATCCATCAGCTTCAACATCTCTCAATAGCCTATGAGCCATGAACCCGTTGTAACTTTAATCCCACACCTGAATGAAGTACCAGAGTAATTTCCTTAGCTTATTGAAACGAAACCCTAACAAGGTCAATTGATGTTCCTAGTCGAAAATTGAGCATAAGAAGCTTCTGTATTGAAATCGAAAATACCTGGAGTTAATTTATACACGAAGATGCGCTATTTCCCCGTGACTACGCACGAACAATGTGATTCGCCGCTTACTAATGTTAATCGGAGATGCCGTAGATTGTCCGGATCGACGGCGAACGCTTTGCGCCGGCAGAGCGAAGGAAAAGGGGATGAGCAAATCGTTGAAATACAGTGAGAGAACGAGCCTTCTTTGCCAATGAGGATTTTTTTTGTTTTTTTCGATTTAAAAGGAATTTATGATTATGTTTCACTGTTTTCTGGCGGCTTGAGAGTTAAGACCTTGTTTGGGAACAAGTTGAGATTTGGGCCGTTTGTTTTTTCTTGTACTGATATGTTTCGGAGGCCCATCAGAAACTGAAGCCTTTTTATATATATCTCAATCATTATTGCATGGACCATGGTCCATACAGCTGTGTGGACCAAAAATAAAAAATACATTATTTTTGTACTGAAGGTACATTATTTTTGTACTGGTCGATCTAGATATCACATATCAGTTGTCTACACGACAAAGTCAGGCTTCCACGGCCAAGATTTAACAGCACTACACACCCCCGATTCTTGATGAGATAAGGAAACATTTAACAATACATATTTTGTCTCTTTATGTAATAATCAATCAATTAGGAATATCCTAATCTCGAGCGTAGTTGAGTGGAAGAGACTTATCCATGGTAAACTATATATGCATGCACACCTGCTACACTCATTATAGATATAATGTTTAATTGATTAGTCTCTCAACCATACATAATCAATCTTGTATCCAAAATATCTCATTCATGCTTATAGAAAAAACTAATATATATGTTTGGATTGATAGGTAGCAATGTTAAATGGTGATTATCTCAGTCTCCAATTGTTTGATTACCCCTAGCGAGATTCATCATATTATCCTTGCAAATTTGGCAGGTGTCATATAATCAAGATTTATTAGTTGCAATTATTCCCTTTTTAGAACCAAAAAAAAAAAAAAAGTTTTATAAAACACAAATTTTAGTTTAAAATATCACATATATCTTCTTTCAATATTAATTATGGAATGTATACCCTTTGTTATACCAACTTACAAATGTCCATTGTAATTACAGTATGTAAAAGATTAGCTAGATTTATAATTTGCATTGAAATGTTACCCAATATCATCATATTTGAGCTATGAAAACTTATGAATTTGTCATTGTCCTAATGGAGATTTAACATAAATTATATATGAGCATTTTTAATTTTTATTAGCCTAATATTTTTTTTGTAACGATATTGGAAATTTGCACACCTATATGAAAATGGTAAAAGACTTTCATTAAGAAAGCATTGACAATAATTAAACTACTTGTGTGTTGGGACTATATATGAATGAAAATAGTCAATAACTTTGTGGTTTAATGACATCTGATTGCACACTCATGTAAGAGGGGTAGGTTCGAACTTCAGTAGAGGTAGATTATAAGAAGCTAATAACTAACCGGTTCATCAATAATATATGTTCAGTGAGAGTCAAAATAAATTAATACATTATGATCAGTTGTGGTTACATGGTAAAACTTTTGATACATATAGTGTGGTGTCATAATTGCCATTATAAATCAATGATCGATGAAGATTCAGAACTCAAATATGATATGATCCCACTAGCTTGTCCACACCCGCCTTTGATCGGTTGATGTCATGATCCTCGGTCCTCTCTCTCAGCCTAATGAGTCCAAGGCTCTTCAATTCATATCGCAGCCTAAATATCAAGAAAATATAATCTCCAAATTGGTCGACAAAACAAACCGACCAAAAGCTTGAAGCTTCTCTTGCTATAACGAGCAGAAATATAATGGCAATTTCTCTGCGACTCAATCCACTCACCACACACTTCAAGACCCACAAGAGGTTTCTTCTCCATAAACCCATCAGCTCCACTGTTTCACTAATAACAGATCCTTCAAAGCCGCGCCTATTCACCGTCAAGTCTGTTCATGAAAGCTCCCATCACCCGCCCGTGACTCCAGAGAAACCCAGATGGGAGAGCTTCCTCTCCAATGCCGCGAGTCTCTACCCGGTCTATGTGACTGTTGGAGGGATTGTTGCATGCCTCAGACCCTCCACCTTTTCATCGTTTGTGAAGTGTGGGCCCACTTCCTATACCCTCACTCTGGGATTCATTATGCTGGTTATGGGGCTCACATTGGAGCTCAAAGATTTGGTGAATTTGTTCTTGCAAAGACCTATTTCTGTAAGTTTAGGAACTCACCCTTTTGGGGTTTGCTTATCTTAGAGGTGTTGATTACTTAAAATGTTTAAACTGCAAGCCTATTTGCTGGGGCTACAGAATTTGTTTTGGTTGAATTATTGAATTGTTCAATTTTTCCCAAATTTTGTGTTGTTCTCTTTTGCCAGATCCTTTTTGGATGTGCTGCTCAGTACACAATTATGCCAGGATTTGGATTCATAATTAGTAAAGCTCTTGGGCTCTCTCCTTCTATTTCAGTTGGCCTAATACTGCTTTCTTGTTGCCCAGGAGGCACTGCTTCCAATGTGGTAAGATTTATTCTCTCCTGCCCTTCTCTTCTTATCATGTCATATTGCCTTTATGACATATATAGGCAAATTTAGTAATGCTAGTATAGGCAAATTTATTAATGCTACTTATTTTATATAAGTTTGAACTCCAAATTTAAGGTCCTCACGGGGCCGTTAGTGCCCCAAATATAAGCTTTTGGTGATATTTTCAAGCAGTTACCTATTCTACTTGCTGAAACTATAAATAAATTCAAATCCTTACTACAAATAATTATCTCAATGTATACATTCAAATCCTGGTTTCACATATGTTTATTAAATTGCTAATTGCAAATACTCATAAACTTCTTGTTCGTTTTCTCATTCCAATAGTGTTACAGGTGACCTTAATCGCCCAAGGAGATGTACCATTGTCTGTAGTGATGACAGTATGTACCACGCTTAGTGCAGTGATTCTTACCCCGCTCTTGACTAAGATTCTGGCGGGGACTTGTGTTCCTGTGGATGCTATTGGGCTTTCTATCAGCACACTGCAGGTTAGGTTAGTGCTTATGCTCACTGTGTTGTCCTCGAATTAAGCTCACACCTTCTGGTTCCCCCTCCCAGGTGGTTGTAGCTCCGATCCTCGTAGGCTCATATGTGAAGAGTAATTTTCCAAAGTCTGTGAGAGGTGTAACGCCTTTTGCTCCCCTGCTAGCAGTTTTAGCCTCGGCCCTTCTTGCTTGCAGGTTTTTCGAGATTCAAAACTTATATCTTGATTGTTATGTTGCCTTTGTTCAACATTGCATTTGTACTTCAATCCTCTCGTTGGCTCTCAATCTCTCGCATTTTGTTTATTTTTGTCAGTGTATTCTCAGAAAATGTTGTCCGCATGCAATCTTCGGTGCTTGATGTGTCATTGTCATCCGATTTATCTCCACTTCACCTTACTAAAGCGGTACTCTCCAGTGACTTTGGGGTTGTCATGCTTTCCGTACTGTTGCTGCATTTTGCTGGATTCTTTGTAGGGTAAGATTTTTCCTGATGAAAAACTTTTTGAGATAGCCAGAAGTCGTCTTAAATCCAGTTGCATAAAATAACCATCTACAAATATAAGCTTTTCATGTGAAAGTTATCTGCATTCTTTGTTTTTTTGTGTATACAAGGCTACAATACTCCCTTTTGCAGGTATCTCACTGCAGCTCTTGGTGGTTTCGGGGAACCACAAAGACGTGCAATATCAATAGAGGTATTTGATCAATATCATAGCTCGATTGCATCTCCGCATCTTGTACCTGCATTATCTTTTAGTTCTGTAGTAGTATAGAATAACAAAAACACGTTGCCCCTTAATTGGGCCGGCCTGGTGCGAATGAGGATTAGTTTAAGTATGGTACAGGCTTAAAGATGCCTCCTCATGGTCTAACCGAAGAGAATAACAAAGAACATGTTTTCATTTGAATCCAAAAACAGATAATTTCGACACCCCACACCAATACGTTCTCATCTAAGGGTTAAATACTTACCACTATGCCAAAATTTATAACTAAAAACGGAGGCGTAACTGTATTTCCTTATACTTATGTAGCAGCCAGTGCCACTTTTTGAGTGTATACCTGGCAATGATATTCAACCTACATTTTTGTCGTGCTTTGCAGGTTGGAATGCAAAATTCTTCGTTGGGAGTAGTTTTGGCGACGGCCCATTTTGCCTCGCCATTGGTCGCGTTGCCTCCCGCAATGTCAGCTGTGATTATGAACATCATGGGCAGCAGTCTGGGTTTCTTTTGGAGATTCATCAACCCCTCTAACTCAACAAATACTTCTAAGGTAGCTGAAGAATGAGAAAAAGATATGCTCTCTAATCCCAGACTGTCCTCTATAATTCATGTTTCACACTAATCACTCTAAAGATGTGCAAGTCATAAGTAAAATCTTGTGCAGACTATGTTAAAACATGTACTATGTATTTGCAAATAAAAACAATAATTTCATTTTTTTTTTGAATTTGGTAACGATTTACTTTTCCTCCTCTTTCATGCGTGGTTTGCACAGGAGCAGGGTCCTCTGAGTCCTCCTCTCATGTGTGATTTGCTCAAAAGCCCACTTTATCTAGTACATCCTCGTGATTGTAAATGTGGATTTCTCTCTACAAAAATAAATAAATAAATTCCACTGGCCCCCCAAGATCAAAGATATGAATATACGGAGTACCTTTTAGGCTTTTAATAACCAGCTTTTTAGATTTGATCTTTCAATTTTTAGTTGGAATATATGCATGGGCGGAGTAATGGAATTTCTTGAAGTTATAATTAGTACGGATTATTGAAAACAAAAAAGGTCCAAAGAATCTTTGGTAAAAGAAAGCAAGTTGTATTCAATTATTCATTGTCTGGGGAAAATGACAAATATGCTTTAGATGTTTTTTTTTTTTTTTTAAATCTAAAATATATTACACCCAAAATTGAGTTGATTAACTTATCTCATAAGAGTTAAATTAGACCTCCGAACACCATTCTTCTTCTCATCCAAATTTCTTAAAAGTTATCAAAGAAATTTGGCTGAAAAGAGGTCATCACCTCTAACACAAAAAATGGGAAAATCACACTAATGTATCAACCCGATTGCTCATGGCCTACCCAATATACAACTACATTCTTAAAGAAGATCATATAATTGACATTTAGACACATCCTCGTCCATCAACCACTTGACATTCATTGCATAGTCAATTTCAATCAAGACCCATTGATACTCTTGTCCCATGTGACTTCTTTTTTATGTCCCAAAGGTCTCTCTTCCAACCATCTTTCTCTTTCCATCCTTTTTAGTTTACACATATGGTAAATTGAAAAATATTAAAGAATTCAGGGTAAAACTTCTGTTCTTCATAATCAATCAGAACCCGTTATGTTAAAATGAAATTAAAA
>CM008334.1:4692320-4703796 GCA_002525835.2 Ipomoea batatas | reverse complement strand
ACGGAGGTGGTGACCAAGTACCGCCGGCTCAAAGCTCCATTTGAGCTCCGGCCGGAGGCCGACGGTAAGAAACCAAGCTTTTACCAGAGGTAAGAAACCAAGCTAGAACTAAACATTAAAGTTCCAATTTTGGTTCACATAGTAATAGTACGTCAAAGCTAAACTACTAGATTCGGCATGTGGTCAAAGTGTAGACTGTATTTTTTTATTAAGAAAAGCACATGTCTGATAAGTATTTTTTTTTTAAATTCTGATTTTTGAAGTTTAGTTTTTCTAATTTAATCTAATTATAAGAGTTACTGCAAAGAAAAATAAACAAAGATGGATATATATACTAGCAAATATACTCTCTAATTATTCAATAAATAAACAATATTCACTAAGATCTAAACCCTATCTAAAAACCAAAATCAGTCTAATATTCAACGAACTAATGAGTCTAAGTTCTAGCGGTGGTGGCTCTCGTCAAGGGGAAGCCAGTATCGGTTGTAAATCCAAGTGGCATCACCGGCCACGGCTGCATCGTCCTGGTTGCGGTGCCACGTGTAATACGCATGACTCCGGTTCTTTATCTCCAAAACCGCATGCCCAAAACTCGCTTCCCGGTAAGCCGAGTAGTCCGGTTGGGGCATTGAAAAACTACATTATATTATTCATATATATATATAATGTTAATTAATTATTCTAAAACTAAATTAAAAATTAAATATTTAAAAACTATTAATGCTTAATTACTTGTCTGCAATGCCTTCAATATTTCCACCATCACCAATGGTAATGTATATTGGAGCACTAAGATCCCTCCTTGGGTAACTCTTCCCATTTGTAATGTTATATGCTATGTTAGATACTCTTTCCTGCCAAAAATTAAAAAAAAAAAAAGAAATTAACATTATACCCGGATTGATTAACCCGTTGCAACGAGGAAAGTAAGACTTACTGAGCGTTCATAAGAATGGACATGTCCCGCAAACACAATATCAACCTTGTGCTTAACAAACCAAGGCTCGAACTGGACTCTCATGGTTTCACCTTCCATGTAATGGTAGTTGTTACTGTTGTACCATGGACTGTGCACAAGAACAAACAGCCATGGAGTCTCAGAACGGTTCACCTTTGGGAGTTCTTGCTCAAGCCAACTGTACTGTGGAGTATATTTACCTGCAAAATTTGTTGGTAAATTAGTAGTGAATATAAAATAAAAGAAAAAAAAAAGAAAAAAAGAAAAAAAAAAAAAGAGTTTGGAGTAGCCAAATTAATTTGTCCACTCTCAACAAGAGTTACCTATTTATCTTCTTAGTTTGAGCAAGTTAACTATAGAGTTTCTCTTATAATCCACAAAAAGGAGCTTAATTAATTACTTACCGTATGCAGAATAAGAGGACAAGACAATAATGTAAGCTGATGCCCTTTTGATGGAGTACCAAAGAGGAGATGTGCTCTGAGATTCCGTGTAAGGCACATGAAACCTCTCCATGTATGGCTTGAATGGAATAGTTTCACCCTGTAGTATATAAACACAAGAAACATTAACAGGAGTGTATGTATATAGTATATATGCATGCGTTTCAATGATGATTTGACGTTAGTAATTAAGCGTTTGAAAAGTACAAGATAAGGAGCATAGTCGAGTTCATGGTTGCCGGCGGTCCAAATCCAGGGCTGATACGCAGCGCTCTTCTCGATAAAGCGGCCCCATGTATCCCACTTCACATTGTTATGGTTAGGGTGATCGTCGGCGTAAGAAAGATCGCCGATGAATAGCATCGTCTGACCCTTTGGATTCGCTAAGTAGTGTTCCAAAGTCTGGTTTGAAGCTTTTGTTTGCCCTAAATCCCCTGTTGTTTGTATATACACCAAAAACACAAACACTTTAATTTACATCCATAATTCACAAAAATAGAGTTCCGATCCACGCCTGAAAAATGAAAATACTAACCGATAATTCCGAAGGTGTAAGGAACATCAGGTCCTGGTTTGGGAGGCGTTGTGAATGAGAATTGCCGGTTCACATTTCCATTTCCAACTTCGTATTTGTAGGTCGTATTGAACTGCTCAGATTTTACCAAAAACAGAGAGAAAAAATCTCAAATAATGACGGTATATTTTTCTCATCGTAAAAAAAAGGCAGAAGGGTCAAATAGGCCTATGTACTATAACTGATTGTTCATCTAGCACCATGAACTACAATATGGTCCATCTAGATCCTTAAACTTATTATTTTGGAGCAAGAAAACTCTCTAACCAATTTGTGACCTGTAATTGCAGGTATTATAGGTCATCTAGAGTTCCGGCGAACATCCGGCCAAATTTCGACAACTAAAGTCATAATATCAATGGCCGGCAACCGTTGACTGTCGTTGTCGCCGGTGGCATTTTGTCAAAGAAGGCTGGTCACCATCTCCGACGATTGGAGATGGCGAGCAATTGGTCACCTTGGTCTTCTCCACTGCCGGAGATGGCGACCAAGTTGATCACTTTTTGCACGACCAGAGAAGGCGACTAGCCATATTTGGTAGAATGTGACCAACGATAGCAACAATCAACAATTGTTGGTCGTTGATATTGTGACTATAGTTGTCGAAATTTGGTCGGATGTTCGTCGGAACTCTAGATGACCTGTAATACCTGCAATTACAGGTCACAAATTAGTTAGAGGGTTTGTTTGCTCCAAAATAATAAGTTTGAGGGTCTAGATGGACTATATTGTAGTTCATGGTTCTGAATAAACAATCAGTTGTAGTACATAGGCTTATTTGACCCTTTTGCCTAAAAAAAAAAAAAAAGAGGAGAAAAATGAAACCTCCAAGTCTTTGATGACGGCGTGGTGAATGTATCCGGAAGTGTAAGTGTAGAATTTGTAAACGGAGCTGGAATAAGCAAAAGATCTGCGGCGTTTGATTGGCGTCGCCGCCTCCTTGCCGTTGGAGCCCTGGACCGACGCCTTCCAGTACCTGACCCAATTAGGGTGTTTCTCTTCCGGCGTCACCCACGAAATGATGACGCCACGCCCCTCGTGATCTCCCCTGAGTGATATGAACCTGTTCCGGTGCATTGTGACCCTGCGGCGGAGGGAAACTTTCGACGGATAACTCTTCGGCGGGCTCACCTTTTCTCACGTACGTGCTCGTCGTGCCTCCATTGCAGAGGTGGAGAGCTTGAAGGAAGAAGAGAGGGATCAAAAACCACCACACTCGAGACATTTTCCGAGCNTTTTGGTTCACATAGTAATAGTACGTCCAAGCTAAACTATTAGATACGGCATGTGGTCAAAGTGTAGAGTGTAGACTGTATTTTTTTTTATTAAGAAAAGCACATGTTTGATAAGTAATTTTTTTTTTAAATTCTGATTTTTGAAGTTTAGTTTTTCTAATTTAATCTAAGTATAAGCGTTACTGCAAAGAAAAATAAAGAAAGATGGATATATATACTAGCAAATACACTCTCTAATTATTCAATAAATAAACAATATTCAATAAGATCTAGATCTAAATTCTAAACCCTATCTAAAAACCAAAATCAGTCTAATATTCAACGAACTAATGAGTCTAAGTTCTAGCGGTGGCCGCTCTCGTCAAGGGGAAGCCAGTATCGGTTGTAAATCCAAGTGGCATCGCCAGCCACGGCTGCATCGTCCTGGTTGCGGTGCCACGTGTAATACGCATGACTCCGGTTCTTTATCTCCAAAACCGCATGCCCAAAACTTGCTTCCCGGTAAGCCGAGTAGTCCGGTTGGGGTATTGAAAATCTGCATTATATTATTCATATATATAATGTTAATTAATTATTCTAAAACTAAATTAGAAATTAAATATTTAAAAACTATTAATGCTTAATTACTTGTCTGCAATGCCTTCAATATTTCCTCCATCACCAATGGTAATGTATATTGGAGCACTAAGATCCCTCTTTGGGTAACTCTTCCCATTTGTAATGTTATATGCTATGTTAGATACTCTTTCCTGCCAAAAAGAATTTTCAAAAAATCAACATTATATATACCTGGATTGATTAACCCCGTCACAATGAAAAAAAATAAGACTTACCGAGCGTTCATAAGAGTGGACATGTCCCGCAAACACAATATCAACCTTGTGCTTAACAAACCAAGGCTCGAACTGCACTCTCATGGTTTCACCTTCCATGTAATGGTAGTTGTTACTGTTGTACCATGGACTGTGCACAAGAACAAACAGCCATGGAGTCTCAGAACGGTTCACCTTTGGGAGTTCTTGCTCAAGCCAACTGTATTGTGGAGTATATTTACCTGCAAAATTTTTGGTTAATTAATAGTGATACAAGTAATAAAAAGATTTTGGAGCAACCTAGTCAAATTAGTCTGTCACTCTCAACAAGAGTGACCTATTTATCTTTTTTTTTTATATACCTATTTATTTTCTTAATTTGAGTCATTCAACGTAATCTAAAAAAAATTGGAGGTTAATTACTTACCATATGCAGAATAAGAGGACAAGACAATTATGTAAGCTGATGCCCTTTTGATAGAGTACCAAAGAGGAGATGTGCTCTGAGATTCTGTGTAAGGCACATGAAACCTCTCCATGTATGGCTTGAACGGAATAGTTTCACCCTGTAGTATATAAACACAAGAAACATTAGCAAGAGTGTATGTATATATGCCGTTTCAATATAATGATGATTTGACGTTAGTAATTAGCTAGCGTTTGAAAAGTACGAGATAAGGAGCATAGTCGAGTTCATGGTTGCCGGCAGTCCAAATCCAGGGCTGATACGCAGCGCTCTTCTCGATAAAGCGGCCCCATGTATCCCACTTCACGTTGTTATGGTTAGGGTGATCGTCGGCGTAAGATAGATCGCCGATGAATAGCATCGTCTGACCCTTTGGATTCGCTAAGTAGTGTTCCAAAGTCTGGTTTGAAGCTTTTGTTTGCCCTAAATCCCCTGTTGTTTGTATATACACCAAAAACACAAACACTTTAATTTACATCCATAATTCACAAAAATAGAGTTCCGATCCACGCCTGAAAAATGAAAATACTAACCGATAATTCCGAAGGTATAAGGAACATCAGGTCCTGGTTTGGGAGGCGTTGTGAATGAGAATTGCCGGTTCACATTTCCATTTCCAACTTCGTATTTGTAGGTCGTATTGAACTGCTCAGATTTTACCAAAAACAGAGAAAAAATCTCAAATAATGACGGTATATTTTTCTCATCGTAAAAAAAAGGAGAAAAATGAAACCTCCAAGTCTTTGATGACGGCGTGGTGAATGTATCCGGAAGTGTAAGTGTAGAATTTGTAAACGGAGCTGGAATAAGCAAAAGATCTGCGGCGTTTGATTGGCGTCGCCGCCTCCTTTCCATTGGAGCCCTGGACCGACGCCTTCCAGTACCTGACCCAATTAGGGTGTTTCTCTTCCGGCGTCACCCACGAAATGATGACGCCACGCCCCTCGTGATCTCCCTGAGTGATATGAACTTGTTCCGGTGCATTGTGACCCTGCGGCGGAGGGAAACTTTCGACGGATAACTCTTCGGCGGGCTCACCTTTTCTCACGTACGTGCTCGTCTTGCCTCCATTGCAGAGGTGGAGAGCTTGAAGGAAGAAGAGAGGGATAAAAAAGCACCACACTGGAGACATTTTCCAAGTTGAGTTGAGTAGGTAGTGCACGTTGCTGCTTAACTATGAGATCCACTTACAGCTAGCGTATGGTATATATAGGGATGAGGGATGTAGTTAGTTGAGCATAACAGGGATGGATGAGGGATTCCAATAGATTCAAATATTAAATATTCCTTTTAATTTTATTTTGAATTAATTTCACTTTTGGTCCCACGAGTTTTGAGTTATCAATTTTTGACACACAACTTTAAATTTTTTTAATTTTAGTGTCTAACTTATTTATTTTTATCATTTTTTCCCTACAATACTACAATAGAGAGCCAAATAATTAAATTGTAACTTTCATGAAATTTGATGAGAATTGAATTGTAATTCCATCCTACCCCTTAAGTGATAATAGGGTTCCAACATGAACTAAGAGCATCTACATTAGTAGATAATTCATGGTTTTTGGAATAGTATTTTTCCACATGGCATGAGAGAGGGGTAAATGGTTCATTTGCAATGAATGGTAACAAATTCCTACCAAAAAAAAAAATGAAGGGTAACAACTTTATTTATTTATTTTATTTTGAGGTGTTTGGTTGATGTGATTGTAATTCAATTACAATGAAATTCAACAAATGTGGAAACTACAGTTTGCAGTTGCAATTTTCTCAATTCAATGAATTGTAATTAATACTTCCTTGTATGAATTGCAAGTCCATGTGAAAAAGAAAGATAAAAAAAAAAACTAAAAAAAAAAAATACTTTTGATGATTATTATTATTATTATTATTATTATTTTAGTCTTTATATCACATATTTCTTTCCCGCTATATTCAATTCATTTCTACTAAACAACGTAATCCACCATAATTCTCTACTCTCAATCAAACACCCTGTAACTAGGTCTTAGGATCATATAAATCCTGATTGCAAACTAGAACCAAACTAAGTTTCAGTTTTGGTTCACATAGTAATTGTACGTCCAAGCTAAACTACTAGATTCGGCATGTCGTCAATGTGTAGGCAATGTATTGTTCTTAAGAAAAGCACATGTTTGATAAGTTTTTTTATTTTTTAATCTGATTTTAACTCAGTTTTTTTTTTTAATTCATTCTAGTTATAAGCGTTACTGCAAAGAAAAATAAACAAAGATGGATATATATACTAGCAATATACTCTAATTATTCAATAAATAAACAATATTCAATAAGATCTTGATCTAAATTCTAACCCTATCTAAAAACCAAAATCAGTCTAATATTCAACGAACTAATGAGTCTAAGTTCTAGTGGTGGCGGCTCTCGTCAAGGGGAAGCCAGTATCGGTTGTAAATCCAAGTGGCATCGCCAGCCACGGCTGCATCGTCCTGGTTGCGGTGCCACGTGTAATAAGCATGACTCCGGTTCTTTATCTCCAAAACCGCATGCCCATAACTCGCTTCCCGGTATGCCGAGTATTNTTATTATTATATATTAAATATGTTTGACTTTCTACCGTGTTCATGTCACACGTGTATTAATTAATTTGATCAACGACATCTAAAGTTGATGAGGGAATTGCTCAACCTTCTAGTTAATAAATATTAATTATTATGGAGTAATATTTATTAATATAATTAATAATTAATATAATTAATTAATATTTAATTTATATAATTATAATAATATAATTGCCGATTATATTTCTAATGAAATATTAATATATTCATTTTATTTTTCCTAATATTTTAATTTCCTTTTGAATATATTCATTTACTTTTTCCTTTATAAAATGAATTATTGATTGTCATTCATTTTTCCTTCATAATTTTTTCCTAATATTTCATTTGTTGGTTACTAATTCTTTTGTAGGGAAAGCTATGCTATATTTCCAGTTAAATATTAATATATTCATTTTGCTTTTCCTAATATTTCATTTCTTTTAAATATATATTCATTTCATTTTTCCTTCATACAAAGAATTATGATAAGTGCTCATTTGTCTATATTTTTCTCCCTTTCACTAATTCATTTTGTTTATAAATCATTCCAATTTTCATGAGAATTAGTGCTTATTTGTGTTATTTTGCAAGGATTTTGGTTTGGAAAGCATTGGAAACAAAGATGATGATTTTCATACANATATATTTTCAGTGAAATATTAATATATACATTTCGTTTTTCCTAATATTTTATTTCTTTTTAAATATATTCATTTCATTTTTCCTTCATACAAAGAATTAATATTGATATCCGTTCCTTTTTTTCCTTCACAATTTTTTCCTAATATTTCATTTGTTGGTTACTAATTTTTCATATGGAAAGTTGTGTTATATTTCTAGTGAAATATTAATATATTCCTTTCGTTTTTCCTAATATTTCATTTTCTTATAAATATATTTATTTCCATTTTCCTTAATAAAAAATTAATATTCATTTCCATTATTTTTTCCTTCATAATTTTTTCCTAATATTTCATTTGGTGATTACTAATTTGTTTGTAGAGAAAGCTGTGTTATATTTCCAGTGTTCATTTCGTTTTTTCTAATATTTCATTTCCTTTTGAATATATTTATTTCATTTTTCCTTCATAAAAAGAATTAATATTATTTTACATTCACTTTTCCTTTATAATTTTTTCATAATCATTCATTTGATGGTTACTAATTTTTTTTTGTAGAGAAAAGTTGTGTTATATTTCCAGTGAAATATTAATATATTCATTTCATTTTTCATAATATTCCATTTTATTTTTAGTATATTCATTTCCTTTTTCCTTCATCAAAAAAATCAATATTGTTTTCCATCCATTCCCTTTTCTTGATAATAATTGTCAATTAATTGGTCTGATTCCTTGCCAATTAGTAAGAAAATATTAATAACATATTCCCGTGTAATATTTATTTTCTTTTTATTCATACAAATTTATTATTAATTTCCATATGATTAAAAAGTAATAAAATTATAAAAATATAATTGTTGAATATATTTTCAGTGAAATATTAATAAATTTATTTTTTTTTCATTATAAATAATTAATATAATTATAATTATAATATAATTTTCGATTATATTTTCAGTAAAATATGAATATATTCATTTCCTTTTTCCTTCATATATTCATTTCCATTTCTTTTTCCTTCATAATTTTTTGCTAATATTTCATTTGGTGGTTACTAATTTTTGCATAGGGAAAGCTGTGTTATATTTATAGTGAATTTTTATTATTAATCTCCTTTTTCATTTGGCTTGATTCTTGTGCCAATTAGTTACATTAGTAACATTAGTGACATAATATTATTAACAGATTCGCGTGTGTAATATTTATTTCCTTTTTCATTCATAAAAAGATTTTAATATTCATTTCCATATAATTAATAAGTAATATAATTACAAAAATATAATTTCCCATGTATTTATAATGAAATATTAATATATTCATTTTCTTTTTCCTTCACGAATATTAATATGATTAATGTAATTACAATCATTTAATTGTCAAAATAAATTCAATTTTTTTTGTTCAATTTTCAATCAAATATAAATATTAATTTACTTTTTCAAATGGCTTAAATTCCGTGCTGTTTAATTTTTAGTTAATTATTTTGTTAATATTCTTTTTTTGAACTATAATTTCACCGCTGAACATGGTATGAATAAATGAATAAAACAACTACATATTCAAAGTAATGTAAAACCATGAAATGTGAATATTTAAACAAATTACACGAATTTAAAATTTGAAATCTTTAATGCCCAAAAACATAAAATGTCTATGATTTCAACAGGAAAATATTTTATTAATTGCCTCTCAACTTTCACATCTCTTAACAGATCCATTATCCTTTGCATCACATTGCTTATTAGGCTCCAAATATCTGCATTTGTAATTAAAGGATCAAGAGAGCTGGAAATATAAGATTTCAAATATAAAAAAATATTTAAAAAAATAAATTAAAAAAGAATAGTTAATACTTAGAATAAAAGTTGTAGTTATTTGACAAATTACCTTTCGACAATTGAAGCTACCAACAATTATAACCACATCGCTTGTGATTGCAAAATATAAGAACCTGCAATGAGTGTAACCAAAAAAATCAAAAAAGATAGAGATAAAGATAAGAACAGTAAAAAAAAAAGGTAAATATGTCACACTTTTATGGAGAATGGTGGTTCTTCCTATGTACATTGATGCTTTCACAAACAAAAAACAACAGAACTAAGAGAGATTAAAATTGGTGATGGTGGTGGTTGACTGGGTTTCTTCTTGTATTTATAGCCATAAAGAGAGAGAGATAGAACTATTATTGGTAATTGGTAATTGGTAATTCTTTTGATTACCATTCATATATTTTCACCATTAACGTAATAATAGCATATCTTTTTGTAATAATTGGTAATTGGTAATAAATAAATGGAATTGTAAACAAATAGGTATTGGAATATAATATATATGGAATTTAATTATAATTAATAGAATTCTATACAATTATAACTAATATATTTTATATATTATTATATAGATATAGATATAAATATACATTATTATTCTACCATAAATAAATAAATAAATAAATCTATACCATAAACATTTGTCAGTGGTATTACATTAATGCACGTATATGTATTAATCTATAAAATATAAATATACTATCATAATAATTTTTGAAAAAAATCATAATAATTAATTACTATAAACATTTTTCAGTGGTATTACATTAATGCATGTATATTATTAATCTATAAAATACAAAAATACTATCATAATAATTTTTTTTTGATAAAATACTATCATAATAATTAGCATAATTACTAATAAGGATTTACCATAATTACTAATAACTAATTACCAATCTATACTATATATAATATATTATGATTACCATAATTACTAATATTATGATAAAATAATATTAATTAAGTATAATTAGAATAATAATTACTATATTACTAAAATGCCCCTACGTTTGGGCGGGAAATTTTTGAGCAGGATAATACTTTTATATATAGTATAGATTTGAGTTGTAGTCCTTAACAAGGTGTTTTAATAAATTAATTTATGAGTTGACTAGATGTTTGAACTCCAATACTATTTCTTTATCACAATTCAAATGGATTGGATTGTCATGTAGACTTTATGAGTTCTGTATTAAAACAACAGTCATTGTGAATTTAGGTTTCTACTTCTTGTACGTTCACTAAGTATTGACGATGTGTTTAATTACACTTTCGCATGCTTCTTTATTTCTCTTTACTGAAAAACTCAATTCATTATTGACAAACATAAACACTCGATCTCTTCTAAATTAATTAAAAAGTACCCAAAAATCTTCATTGAAATTACCCTTACATTGCACGACCTTAATCACCGTTTTTTAAAGCATTTGCTTGTGTTTGTATTTAGTTAATTTTATGTGTATATTTGTTGGCTTTTGCATATATTGAAATTTAGAGTACGCTTTTGATTGAATGTGGTTATAATTCGCTTTGGATGTTGCATAATCACTTGCAATATCTCATTTGAAATAAAAGCGACAGTTGTAGCCGCCGCCTTCGATTCAAATAGTCAAAAATTGAACTTCATTTTCGAGGTTCACATCTGGATGACAACCATGACAGTCTCAAACGGTCATGACCATCATTTTCTTTACATCTGTAACTGTCGCCGAACAGTCATGATTATCTATAGAAGGAAACAATCATCGATTTTCTTCAATTCAACAGTCGGTGACGGTTTAATACTAATAATTTAAAAGTTTAAAATAAACAAAACAAGTTTTATAATAAACTACAAAATAAAAAATTCATTAAAAATAAAGAATTAAAAAGTAAACACGTGTTAGTCCCGTGCTACGGTAATGATTAGAGGTGACTCCACTGAGGAGGCTTGAACCCACCACCTTAT
>CM008334.1:4667874-4680001 GCA_002525835.2 Ipomoea batatas | reverse complement strand
AAAAATTTTTTATTTTTTTTTTTTTTTTTTTTTTTTTTTTTTTTTTTTTTTTTTTTTTTTTGGGGTTTTGTTTAAAGGTAATCAAATCTGTTAACCACACATAAAATGAAATAGCAAAGTATGGAGAGAGTAGTTAATTGACTTCCTTAATTACAACCTAGTCTGAGGAAAGATGCCCGGGCAGTGCTTGAGATAGAAAGGAACTATATCCTTGGCGGCATACAAAGGGCGTTTATCTTTGCCAGGCGCTGTCAACATCGCCGTCACAAGCCCGCCGGTGCTGGTTCCGGCAACCACGTCGAAGTAGTCTGCGATCCTTGCATCCTCCCCGTCCAGCTCCTGTGTCAGTAAAACAAAATGTGTAAGAGAACCAGTAAAATGGGTAAGGTGGCTTGGTAATCGATTTACAATTTTGATTCTTAGCAAGAATAATCTATTAGCTAGCCTTCTTAATTCGAGTCAGTTAGCTATGCGTAACTTAAAGTGGTTTAACTCCTTGTGACCTGTTGGGAAGAGTGGAAGACCGAATTCAACATTTTGTAATTGAACCCCTATGTGACACTAATTGCTACGCAATAGAGTAAGAAAAGATAGTTGTGTATTTATTACTAATTATAGTTTTTTACGTAATGATAAATCTTTGATCCCAAAAATTGATATTAGAGCAGTGGAGCGCTTAATCTCCAAAATTACCCTTAATGGACTAAGGTCACAAAACACAAAAATAAAATTTACAGTAATTATCTCTTGTAGTTACATACTTGAAGTTGTTTCTCTAGATAGGCAAGGATGACACCGGGAATAATTCCTCTTATTCCTCCGCCGTCAATGCTGAGAACTGTGATCAGGTTGCCGGAGCTGGGCGGTGGCCGGTTTTTTGAGGCGACAGTGCTTCCCTCCATCGCTACTCATATATCTATGATGTTGTAATGGTTATTGACTTCATATATAGAATGAAGAATCAGCGATGCTATTGATTAAGTGCTAATTAAAAATTCCCATGTGAGTCATGGCGTGATTAATAGTAGTAAGATTGAATTAATCACGAACTAAATTAAGCAAGCTATGCAAGGATGACTTTGACTTTGGAATGTATATCATCACATAATTACAGCTAGTTTAATTTTTCAAATTAAGAAAATTACACGTTACGTTAATTAGGTAGTTTACCGAAGCTTATGGCGTCCAAGCTCCGCCATTATTGGAAGTCGCACTTGATCTCATTCAAACTGTATTTTACCTTTATAAACAATGATAAACTATTTTCATCATGCGAGTCCCAAGAAAAATGTTTACATTAAATATAAAAGTGAGAGTAGAATTTGAAAGTCCACATAGTAATTTGCATACATTAGTACGGAGTACTATAATTAACTTGTACAATCAAAACTAGAAGTGTGATAGATGTAGTTTAAGTGGAAAGAGTTTGGTTTTGTTTTTTCTTTTTCTGAATACTACTGACTCGATCTATTACAATGCAGTATATATTCATAATTTCTTTCTCAATCTCCCAAATAAAGGAGCAACTTGGTGTCACTGGACCACAAGATCCTTGGCAATTTGTTTTAGTTATTAAAAAAAATTGATTATTCATATACAAATTGTTATACAAAAAATTAATCAAACAAAACCAATTTTAAGGATTAGTAAGATTACATAATGTGATCATATTAAAAATGTATGTATTCTTTTTTAAGAGAAAAAATGTATGTATTTAGTATTGGCACTTATTGTAAAACTTGTCTTTGTATGTATTTGGTATTGCCGCTTCTTCTAAAACTTATCTTTTATAAATTTAGGTTTAACTTACAATATAATCAATTGCCAATAACATTTTTTTTTTGAGTCACCAAACAAACTCGCAACCTTTAGGGTATACACTAATTAAACTCCACTCCTATGTAATAGTATACAAATCACATAAGACATGAAAATCGCACTAGAAAATCTTATGTGAGAGGTTCGACTAAGAGGATGTTGGCAACAATCGAGCTTGTAATCTTTATATATAAGAATCATGTTTTACCTACACAATCATCACTTTTGAAACTTTTTTTGTTTGTTTGTTTGTTTTTTACTTAAAGGAAGGGGACCCAAAAATCAACGTTACTGACTTCTCTAGATGGACTCAGTCCTATCACTGTCGATAACTTGTTGATTAATCCCAAGAGGTGGCACAATCAACTCCATCCGCTCGTTGCTCTGACGAAGCACTATATCCACAAGATAGTCAACCACTTGATTTTATATTTTTATACATGCCTACTTTCCATTCACCATGTCGGTCTCTAAGAATTCCTCCGCAGGTAGCCTGATTACATAAATAATAAGTGCATAATCCACACGGTGTAGGTGATAAGATAACCAATAATTGATAATATAAATCTGAGGAATTAGGAATTACATACGTCACTCGGGATTTCTTATCCGTAATACTATATTTACTAGTTCAAAAAAATCAATTTTTTGGAATTGGCGTAAGGCCGTAAGCTATGCATTTGAAAATACGAAAGCGACACAGCATTCTGATATCATGCTTTATTCTATCTGAAATTCAACTTAAAAAAGAAATAAAATGTAGTTTAGATAACAGATGCATCTAATTTAAAATAATGAATACTGTTTTCTCATAGAATAAAATAATCTTAACAGCAAATAATCTTTTACTAGTTGCAAGCTGTCAATCCAATTGTATACTTGAAAGAATGCCACCTTCAACTTATCTTCTGCTACCTTTTTAACACTGTGTAAGAATCTCAGCACCATCTTCTGTTATTAGAATGGTGTGTTCAAATTGTGCAGACAGGCTACCATCTTCTGTAACAACAGTCCAGTCGTCGTCCCACATTATAGGCTGTATGCTGCCAACTGTCAGCATCGGTTCTGTACGTGTACAACATGTTAAGAAGGGTGAGAGTCAGAGTAAGGCACAAATCAGTATCATCGTTGGGGGAAAGCCACGTCAATGAGGAGAAAGATGGAAAAAAAATATTACCAATAGTGAATGTCTGATTGAGAACCATGCGCCCTCGACCATTGTTTCCTACGACAGGGAAAAAGTATCACATCAAATGAATATGGGTAGAAAGTCGACATGAATCAACCCAATCAACTACAATGAATGCACTTCTGTCACCAAAAGTATTAATGAAGTTTATTGTTCCATGCACCATCAGCAGACCAAGAACAAAGAATATATCTAGAATGCAAATGTAAACTTCATGAAACACTGGTTGAGTAAAATAGTTTGGAGAATTTACTGTAATGTAGAATGACTGGATCACTATGAAAGACACGTCCCACACCATGGCCAACAAATTGTTGTACAACGCCATAATTATGTTTATCTGCAAGGTCACTACAAACGGAAACATTAATGTCAAGCAAAAATCCCATCACAAATCCTATATTCACTATTACTATGAAAATTATCATAATTTTCCAGAAATCAGACTTATGGAGACAACTTACTGTATTGTCTTGCCAATTTGTTTAAATTCCACTCCAGGGGCACAAATTGATATTGCCTTATCCAAGGAATCCTTAGTTACCTAATAAATGAGGCAATGAATTGCACTTATGAGAAGCTTATCTAGAACTATACCTACATGACTAGACAATTGCAAAGAGCTGAAACTAAAGAGCATCATAGATTAATTTAGAACAATAATATAATAAAAAGTATAAATATGCACAGTGCATGAGTAATATGTCATTGCATGATGCACCTAGCACAAGAAATAGTCTAGTAACAAAATTTACTGCTGCTTTTAAAATTTGTGATCTTTTATGTCTTATAATAAGAGTTTTAATTTGGAGTGGCTTCCCATTAAATTTAACTTATTGAAACCAATCAAATTGAACAAGGTCCCAAACTGTTATCCTGAGGCCTTGATGACTTGACGTCAGCAAGCCTAAATCCACAGAAATGATATGCAAATTTCAATGCGATTCAAAAACAGAATCTTTCATTTTGAAATATGCCCTTAATTTTGATAGTTAGCTTGTGCTGGATCAAATAACTCTATAAACAAAAAACCTGGTCTTTTCTTGTAAAAGGGGAAAAAGACATGCAGATCAGAAAGTGTATCTGCCAACCAGGAAATCACACCTGCACTAAGTTTCTGGCCTCCTCGTCAACATCTCCAACAAAGAATGTGGCTGATGTATCACCATGGTAACCCTGTATATAAAAATCAAATCAGTGAATGAAACAGAGTGAGGTTTCACTTGATTCCTTAATAGACTACAATGAGATAGTTGTAACAGCTACCCATTTATTTTATACATCATAGTATTAGTTTCAATGGATTGGTGGGTGCAACTAGCTAAAAGTAAATATTCAGTGTACAGATTCCTCCATAGAAACTTACATTTAGATACACAGTAACATCAATATTGATTATATCACCATCCTGAAACATCAAATATCAGTGGTTGGCAAGAGAAATATCAGCTTCAGGTCTTCAGTGACTTGAAACTTAAAGCTTGAGAAAATTTTAAAATTATAGCAAACCTCAAGTGGTCGTGAATCAGGGATTCCATGACAAATGCACTCATTCACAGAAGTGCATACACTCTTTGGAAATCCACCATAACCAAGAGGTGATGGGTATGCTCCATTGTCGATGATCATTTGGTGAACAGCTTGGTCAATTTCATCTGTTGTGATGCCTGGCTGCCAAAAGTAGTAACTACCGAGATTTAAATAAATGTGGTAGCATCAATCTAACTTATTGGAAGTGAATCAAGTGATCTTGATATACTGTTCATTCATTGTGTACATCGGCTGATTTTATGCTAAAATAAGTCTATATAAGCATTTCATGAAGCACCCGACCAATGTATAGGAAATTAGGAATGATACAAATTATATTCCAAAAGATCAACAATGAAAAACACAAGGCAGCACTTCTGAATGTCATAAGCATCCATCATTTTAAACAAATCAAAGCAAAAACATGGAAAAAATAAGAATAAAAGATGAGCCCATAGTCAACTTAGAGCAGTAAGTTTTCATCCAAAAACCATTTTTAATATGATGTTATTGCAAAATGGCCACACGTTCATCTTGGTGCAACATAACTCAAAGTACAAAAGATAACTTGTAAACTGATAAAAAGTTGCCAGTCTTGAATTTCCATTCTCCTCCACTCAGACATACCAAAAAAATTATTTTAAAAGAATGAAGAAAAGAAAAATTATTTTTAACAGGGATCACCTTGACTAAAGTCCCGGCATACTGAAGGACCTGTGCTGCAAGCCTTCCTGAAGCTCTCATCCTTTCTATCCCCTTTTTATCATGCACTTCTGGTCCACTAGAAATCCCAGGTGGTTTTCTAGAATTCACATATGGAGGCCTCTGTATGTGATCAGGAACTGGTCTACAAGGAGAGACTTTCCCTGGCTTCAAACGTGCACGTTTGCCATTGGGATTAGCATCAATGTTTCTGGAAATTTAGTAGAAGTGAAGAACAGTAACATGAGGAAACAATCTTAGACACAAAAATGCAGAGGTACTGTAATTAATCCAAATCCAAATAAATAAATAATGAATTCAGCATAGTAACAGAGTGTGCAACTACAATACTAGATGCTAGTCATGCTACATAAGACCAGACCCTATATAAGCAAAATCGCTTTAAAGAGGGAAAAAAAAAGTTTGCAACCATAGTAAGACTGTTACCTATAACAAAAATGGTAACATAGTCCTCTACTATCTAGGTCTATTTCAATTCAAACATTCTCCAAGATGTTCAGTGTTCATGTTGCTGAAATGATTGTATGCACATAATGGCAAAATAGTATACCTTCTGTTAAATAAAAGATTTGTCAATCCCGAAAACGTTCTGGACATTTGCATCGACGCATGTTTACTTCCTGTGCGAAAAATCAAGGTTAGATTGAAGTAAAACACCAAAGAAATTCTCAAAACTTAACACGAACAAATGGTGCCAATTCGAATGTAAAGTCTCTGCCTAGTGCCTACTCATCTTCATCTAGGGGGGCATGTGCAGTAACGAAGGATGTAAGGTTAGTGTCATTACATCAAACACTTGATGCGCGTAGTACAAACATTGCAGAGAGAATAAGGAAAAAGCGGAATATTATCAGACCTTGATTGCAGCTGAAGAGGCGATGTAGTGAGTTCGCCGAGTAGAAGAAGCTAGTGTCCCCGACAAAGGTAGAGAGAAGGCGGGGTTGAAACGACGCCGCCGCCGCCATTGTTGTACTTCTTCTCTGTCTCCCTCCCTCCCTTATCTGTTTGTCTAATTGCAGGATCACCTTATTTTCATTTTTTTTAAAAATCACTACGTATATTCCCATTATAAAGGAAGGAAAATATATTTGCACATTTAAATTCTACTCTTTAGAACTCAAGTCAATATAATTTATAAAAAAAAAAATGTACTTTTCGTCCCTAAGTTAATAAGTAATTGTAGAATTCGTTCCTAAGTGTTGGTCATACTCATTTTTCGCCCTTAAGTTATCATTGATGTTGCATTTTTCGTCGTTTTACTAATAAAATATTATGGATGAAATTTACAAAGTCAATAATAACTTAGGGACAAAAAATGAGCATGACCAACACTCATGGACGGATTTTACAATTACTCTATAACTTAGGGATGAAAATTGTAATTATTTCTAATTTATAATTTCTTATCATATGAATACGAATGAAACTGGCGAAGTGGAAGCTATTGTTGTTCGGAAGGCATTAAAGTGGTTGAAGGAACTCAATATGGATGACGTTTAGGTTTAGACTAACTGCATAGAAGTGGTGAGCGGTATCTAAAACCAGTCCTTGACATCGTATTTCGATCTTATTACTAATGATGATATTAGAGAAGTAGCTAAAGTGTTTTCCAGCCTCTGTCATTTGTTGGTTAAACGGTCTGCGAACAAGGTCGCTCATTTCTTAGCTCGGGGGACCTTGTTCAAGTCTGACTGTATGAATTGTTTCTCAATCCCTTTTCCTTTTATGGTTTATGTTATGGATCTTGACTTAGGGTCCGTTTGGAAAGCAGTAAAATGACTTCAGAAAAATGTTTTCCGGAAAATGAGTTATTTTCCAGAAAACAGTTTCATTTCATGTGTTTGGATGTAATATGGAAAACTGTATTTGTGTGTTTGATTTGTTTTCTGAAAAATGAGCAGAAAATCAGAACTGTATCATACTAACCAGACAATCTCCATTAGCACACAAAGCAAAAACAATCTCCATTAGATACAAAGCAAAAATTACATCACAAACATATACGGAGTATACATACATACATACACATATATATTTGTTCAGTATTACCAGATCTGGTTTGTTCGAACTGGAAACCAACCAGTTCGAACTGGCTTCCAGTTCGCCTCCGCCGAATTGGTTTCCAGTTCGCCGGCGGACTAGTTCTGGAAACCAGTCCGTCGAACTGGTTTTGAACGATGCCGGTGGTTTCGGATGCAGAAATCAGGCGAGAAGGAAGGCGCTGGTGGAGGCGTGTTGCTTGAAGGAAGGCGTGAACAAGAATGTAAAATGACTTACGCCGGTAAGTCGTTTTATAGGGAAATGGGTGGATTTTACATTGACTATGTGGTCATTTTACGTTGACTTCCATTTTACATTGCTTACCAAACACTAGAAACCCGGAAAATGATTTCCAGAAATCATTTTCCGTGTTTCCAAACACACCCTTAAGTTAATATAATATTTGTCTTTTTGCTTCAAAAAAAAAAGAAGTACAAATGAATAAAAGTGAGAAAGTATAATTTTAGAGCC
Organism: Ipomoea batatas; assembly: GCA_002525835.2. Taxonomy (NCBI): domain Eukaryota; kingdom Viridiplantae; phylum Streptophyta; class Magnoliopsida; order Solanales; family Convolvulaceae; genus Ipomoea; species Ipomoea batatas. Next base: position 4,672,230 of record CM008334.1, on the reverse strand, counting down.
CATATAATAAAATTACTTAAAAGAAGGGCAATACTAAATTAAATACTTATACCATAGACTTGAGATCAATCGTTATACCTTGCACCACGGTGCACATAGCAATGTGCACCACGTACGTAAAACGGCGTCGTTTCGGTGTTAGTAGACGCGGACGCGAATGACTCAGGGAATTCATTGTCTATAATACACATAATCATTATCTATAATACACAGAACATTTGCCTAGAATACATAGAATGTTTGCCCAGAATACACAGAATATTAGCACAAAATACACAGATGTTAGTGGACGCGAATGACTCCAGGGAATTCATTATCTATAATACACATAATCATTATATAGAATACACAGAACGTTTGCCTAGAATACACAGAATGTTTGCCCATAATACACAGAATATTGACGCAAAATACACAGAACTCATCATCATAACATTCGAATGCACAAACACATCACAACTTGTGTTAATAACATGAAGAGTTAATTCCAGCAATGGTCCCTCGACTATGCTGATTTTTCAAAATTAGTCCTCGTCTTTTAATTTGGACGAAAAAGACACTTGACTATTGAATTTGTTCCAACAATAGTCCTTCCGTTTAACTTCAGTTAGTTAGGCGTTAAGTTGAGGGGTAAAATGGTCTTTTTACAACTTAGCTTTCTTCTTCATGTTGAGGAAGACCTGAGCAAAGGTGAAGATCATGTTGAGGGAGACGTTGATGCTCTGAGCGACTGATCGAATCTTCGGCGGAAATATTTCACTGCGCATGAGCCAACCCAGAGGCCCCCACAACCAAGCAAATCCGGCGACGTATGTGCACATGAAAATCACAACCACTAAAGCAAACCACATAGGCAAATCCTCAGGATTTCCGCTGGTTCTAACTTTCACCCCAATACAGACGGTAACAATAATCTGCAGACACAGATTGTTTAAACAACATTAATCTTATATTAAAGTATACATGAATTGTATAAAAGATTGAATTGATTGATGATAGTAAGGTTGAGATGGAGTGTAGAATTAATTACCTGGCAAATGAGCATTTGAATGCTGCCTTTCAAGGAAGAAGAACCTTCTCCCAGCTCTATCAACACTCATGACCTCATTTTGCACCTCCTTTTTTTTGTAATGCCAACACTAATTCAAGTTTTGTTAGCACATCAGCCATATCTGGTCGTTCATGTGGCTGTCTGCCCAAACATCTTGCTGCAATTTCCGCAAACACATTCAAACAAGTTTGAGAAACTTGCCCCGCCAGACCATAACAATATCATCAACATTTCCTTTTCTCATGTAGTCTATGGCCCAAGTGGCTAGATTGTGGTGCTCCTCAACAAGCCTCCTATCCAGTGTTGGCCTTCCGGTGAGCACTTCAAGCAGGACTACTCCAAAAGCATACACGTCTGATTGGCTATTAAGATCCCCACTGTGATGAAAAGTTGGAAACCAATGTTGAGTGATCTGTACTTTGATGGCGCCATCACTAACAGATAAAGTGGAATAGACTGATTGGCAAATCCGATGCCACAACCGAGCAAAACACGGCTGATGATCAATATCCAAAGAGCTTGAGCAAAGCCGTTGAGGAGAGCTCCGACTAAGAAGATAAAACGTCCGGTCATCATGGAAGTCTGTCGCCCCATTTTTCTGGTGACATATGAGGCAACCATGGAGGAAACTAGGGCAGTCAAGTACAATGAAGACGTAAACATGGTAAGAATTTCGTTGTTAAACGTACAGTACTGATTCGTAGACGAAGCGAGCAGGTATTGCGGCGTTGGGCAATGGCAGGCGACCTCCTCCCTTGGTGCGGCGGCGAGCTCCCTCCGACGAGCAGCGGCGGAAACGGAGTCAGTCCGACGAACCAGCGGCGTAGACCGACGACTCCCCTCCTCCTTTTCCCGGCTCCTCCTCTTCCCTTTTCCGACAGATTTATTATGTTAAGAAAGCACCGGTTAAGTTATGATAATACTGATTAATATGAGGAAGAAGAAGGCTAAGTTGTGAAAATACCATTTTACCCCTAACTTAACGCCTAACTAACTGAAATTAAACGGAAGGACCATTGTTGGAACAAATTCAATAGTCAAGTGTCTTTTTCGTCCAAATTAAAAGACAAGGATTAATTTTGAAAAATCAGCATAGTCGGGGGACTATTGCTGGAATTAACTATAACATGAATACACATAATATTTACACAAAATACACATAACTCATACTCCTAAACATTTGAATGCACAAACACATCACAACATGTGTTACTAACATGAATACACATAACGGTTGCCTATAATACACATAACGGTTGCCTAGAATACACAGAATGATTGCCCGGAATACACAGAATATTAACATAAATATAGAGACCAGCCGAAACGGGAAATGTGATTTCCAAAAAAAATGGATGATTAGTTTATAATGTTCAAAACGACGTCGTTTAGGTACGTGGTACACATTGCTATGTGCACCGTGGTGCATAGTATAATTTGCATTCAATATATAAATTGTAAATTTAAGATTTGGATCCACAGAATAATTTGTCACTCAATTCCGAACTGGGTTTGATGCATAAATTACACTATAAAGCAGGTCGGTAACTCTCCCAAATTATAGAAGAGAGATCTTTAAAATATGTTTTCTGAGCTGGCCCAAGAATGAGTGGTGACCCATTTCTAACTTTAGGATCCAAAATCTTTGGGCTATCATATGTGGCCCAATTCACAATTTTGTTAAGTCTGTCATTTAACCCAATGTTTATACTGTGAATCAGGATCCACATAATAAGATGAAACTCTAATACAAGTTCGTATTTATTATCCTGTAATTTTATTTGTGTGTTAGACGTTTATTTTGACTTACAATACATTTTTCGAAAGGGACTTGCAATACATTAAAAATGAACATGTACAAAAAATATAATAACCATACTCGAAATGAACATGCCGCACATGATATAATTTGTCACATTTGATTAGTAAAAACATATGAAACATGAGGATTTTAAAAAAATTGTTAGTTTTTAGTTTTTACATACTAAATTGATATTTAAGTCTCAAGTTATTATAAAATTAATTTAGTCGAGTTCTAATCAGATATTCGAAAGCATGCCTCCAAAAGACATTTACATACACAAATTCAAACTTTTGACCTAATACTTAACAATAACGTTACTACATACATATAAGTTTGAACTCCTAATCTTATACTTAACGAGGGCGCTTAGAGAATAGGGATCTAGCCCGGGCTAGTACCAAACATGGTAAACCAATTTAAAACGAGTACTTTTTACATACTACATCGATATCTACATCTTTTGCTATAAGACTAATTCAATCAAGATCCAGTCAAATTCATTCGGGAGAAAGTCTCCCAAAAATATTTACATATACGAATTCAAACTTTTAACCTTATACTTAACAGGAATATTGTTACATACACCTGCATTTATTCTAACTACGAACCTTATACCTACCAAACATGGTAAATCAAGTTCATAGTAAAAGTGAGATATATAGATTTAAGAGTAGGGGGGAGTACTACAGCGAAGACGACAAAAACAACATTCATCAAAGCTAGTCTGCAGAATTGCAGTACTTAAGGATGCATGATGACAAAGTGCAAAAGTAATTTATTTTGGTATGCCACGATTGAACATGAAACCCATCGTGAAAATTAAATTGTACCACCAGCTCTGTAACAGAGGCCAGACCGGTACAGTATGGTCCTGAGCATTCTTTCCTGGTCGGTTCGATATCTTAGAATGAAATTTAATGTCGTGTCCGTGTCTACCTCTTTCATCACTTCTTGCATCAAAATGGCACAAGTAGGTGCGAATTTATCTTCTTCTTCTTTTTTTTTTTAAATCATGAGAATAATTCGCATAACTACCATAGTTGGAAAAATCGATAAGTGCTCATAGGTCATTTGAAAAGTGCCTAGGTGTCTGTGTATTTTTTTAAAATAAAATTATTTAAATTTTTTTAATTTTTTAAGGCTGGATGATTATAAACTATTTAATTGTTTAATAGTTAATACTAAAATATTATATACTAACCTAAAAACATCTAGAATTTGAATAATTTAGACTAATTTCGTTCAAAATGATGTCATTTTGAGTGAAATAACTCATTTAAAAAAATGAGAATAATATATAGCTAACCACCTGACTAGGCGGCCTATTCGATTGCATCAGCCGATCGCCTAGACCACCGATTATTGTGATACGCTAGGTGACCGTTCGACGCCGATTAACCGGCGCATATGCGAAACTTTTGCAACACTGATCATTACTCAAGATGTACACTGAATAAACTATACTCTTGTATGGAGTATATTGTACTAAGAAGACTCTGTA
>CM008334.1:4636068-4646365 GCA_002525835.2 Ipomoea batatas | reverse complement strand
ATAAAAATTTTATGAGAGAGTCTCATATATAAAAGAGACATTCATTTATATATAGTATGCTCAATTGGAAGGAATTGAATCTTCTAGATTAGCGACATCTAACCCAAGAAACCTATATATGAATGCAGGATGAGAACAGAATTATGTAATGAAATGAAATAAGTAAATAGAAAAAACTGTATTTAATTTTGACTAAAAATCTAAATTAATAGTGAAATCGTAACATACCAAGCTCCTTCAAAATCGAAGGAGGAGGGGCGCTTGATGAGCACAAATCCCAGAACTTGCTCATAAAACTCCACGGATTTCCTCACCGATTTGCAGACAAAGGAAACATGATTCAGCGCCAGCAATGGCATTCTCTTTTCCTCATCGTCTGAAACGAACGACCATGAAGAAGAAGCAGAAGCAGAAGATGAAGACAATGAAGATGATTCTACAAAGCTCTCTATCTCTCTACCCATTCTTCACTCGATCTCTTGAAATGAAAGATGTTTGAGCGCTAAATGTAAGTATAATAATTATGCAAATGGAAGTAGCTAGAAGGTGCTAGATAGATAGATAAGAAGATTGATTGTATAATAAGAGAAGACGAAGATGATGTGATGATAATTTAGTGCTCTGATAAGCGCTAATTTATAAGCGGGAGTGAGCTGAGGAGGTGGAGAAATAGAATTGAGGAGAGGGTGGTGGGGCCCGCCAATACAAGGTATGCATATGCAACCCTTGCGTGGCAGTCGCACCCAAAATAATTGAATCCGCTGCTTACGCGGATCGGATCTTATCCGCCCGCGTACACACTTCAAAGCTTCACACAACTCGCAAACGTACATGCAAATACTCTTACAATTGCTTGTCTTCACTTCCCCACCCGCCACTTTCAACATGTTGTAATTGAGGAAGTGTTTGGTTGGGATGAATTTCGGTGTAAAGGAATTGCAATCCAATAATTATGTTGTTTGGTTGGAGGAATTGTACAATTCTCTTCAAATGATGAATTACAATTTATGGGGTACCCCCATGAATTGCAATTCGGTGAAGGAAAGGCGCAAATTTGTTGGTGTAAAGATGATTTTACCTCTCCCCTACTACTACAACATAAAGGCATTTTAGTCATTCGATCACTTCTTACATTTTAATTCCATGTACTCTGATTCATACATACCAAACACTATAATTTCAATTCCTACTTCATTCCAACCTTATTCTTTTTCCACCGAATTACAATTCTCTTCCCTCCTAATTCATTCCTTCCAACCAAATGCTTTGTGATTGATTATTCAATTAAAGAATTATTTTATTTTATACTACGTAATTAATTATTTTGTTATAAAATATTTAATAATTAATATTCCGTAATATTATATGTATTTCTACTCTCTTTCTTCTTCTCACTAGAGGTCGTCACGAGCATGTTTAAAATAAATCGACCTAAAAAAACGTGGCATGGGCCTAGGATTTCTTATGTTTGGCCTGAAAGAGTAAACATTATTTTAAAATATCTTACATAAAAATGTATAAGATATAAAATAAGATTATAAAGTAGTTACAGGAAAAATTTAAGATGCCGATTAACATTATGTCTATTTGTACCGCGTGCAATAATTTTATATGCTATACTATACAAGTCCCATAATACACAATGCAAGATCATACTTGATACAAATTGGCAATGTATCAATCAGCATGGTAGAAATTTTTAGTAAATAATTATACTACGTAATATATATCATGTATAATATACCATGTGAAACGCAATGTATTATTTATTTTTTATTATTTTATTTTTTGGGAATAATAATAAAGACAATTTTTTTTTGTGGTCCTTGCTCAGCTCACATGAGTCCATAATGATGAGTGAGGACTCTTCATATAGTGCTCTCCGACCGAGTACTAATTTGTCCTCTCAATTCACGTGCTTTTTTACCCACTGTGTTTAATATTCAAGAAAGCTCAGCTGCTTTATGTGACGTGAGATATTGTTTGTCGACAAAAATTTGTGTCAGACCGTTCACAGATCTTTATCAGTGAGACGGATCAAGTTAATACGAAATGTAATACTTATACTAACAAATACAATACTTAATCATAAATAAAGTATTACATTTCATCTTGACCCGATCCGTCTCACACAAATGAACCCTTGAACCCTTGTTTGTTAGCCCTAAGTTGGTTGATTAAGATACTGTGTGTATTTATTAAATTAGTATTTCAATAAGTCATGTGTCTATTAATCTATTCTCACTAATAATTGCATATTAGACATTTTAGGGTCCTACAAGGTACAACCAAGGAAAGCGGTGATTGGTGTTGTAATTAAGGATGTGGGTGGAAAATGGCAAATTATGCTAAGGACCAGGTCTACCTTACAGGGTAAACCCGAGTTCATGTTTACAATTTTAGATTTCAATATACAAAATTACATTCCTCAATATTCACAATTTTGTTATACAGATTAAAAAATTATGTTATACTGTTGAATATTGAGTTATAAAATTGTGGATATATAACTCTAAAATTGTGAACATGGACCTAAGTCTACCCGAGTAGGCAGCCGATGCCTAGATCACCGATTATGGTGATACGCTAGGCGTTCGGTCGGCGCCCCAAGCACGATACAATCTCAGAATGAATATAAAAATAAAAAATTAAAAAAAAATTGAATTAATACCAAATTTAGGGCATTATCTCAAGTGTTAAAGTACAAATTTAAAATCTTTTTCAAAAACTTGCCTCCAGGACTAGAGATATTAGTGATGTCAATCAACACCGTACCCACACACATCCATTTTGCTTCCTTTTTTTCCTGTTGTTTCATTGGTTTTGGACATGTGCAGCGTTTACCTTGTTAAATGTGGTTGTTATACCCAACTCCTATCATTCTTAATGAATTTGTAATCATTTTGGGAGAGAGAAAGAAAAAACTCTTTTCTTTTCTTCTCTTTTCTTACAATTGGGTAATGCTACATAGACATCTCTTTAATTTCTTATATTTATTTTTTGAAAACAATTTTTTATATTTATAATTAGTAGTATTCTAAGATAGAGAGATTTGCCCACATTGGACATGTGCTGGCAATCAATTTGCCATCCCAGCTTAAGATTACTAAACCAGAATAAAGAATCCTCTCCAAATTTTCTATACTTAGATAACTATTAACTAATCGATAATGAACAGATAAAAGTACACGTTTTCCATGACTGACTGTGACACTTCTATTTTTCCAGCTGGAGAATACAAAGCTTAAATAAGGTCGTCAATACCGACAGTATAATATTCACTTATTCAGCGAAAAGATGATTACTTGTGTGCATTGTACGTCTATACAAACAGACAGAAGTTTTCAAAATTTATTCATTTAAGGGGTCTGATATAGATGACCCAAATATTAAATTTTCTAGCACTATAGTCTAAGGAGAGATTGATAAAAGCAAATGCTAGCAGCCTCTTTCATCAAACTTTTGGATTGAATGCTTTTCAAAGATAATAGTTTTCAAAAAATAAAATGTTGATCTCAATCCCAATGGCCCCCACTATCCCATCCCTAGGGTCTTATGAAAGAATTAAATCACAAGAGTACCTTAAAGTCATAGACTAAGAACTTGATACAACTCCAAACTGTGTTGCGGGTAAAACCCGAACCCCTATCCTTCCCCTACCAACATGGCTGAGACTTACTTCACACTTTCTTGCCTTTGCCCACTAAGTCATCCCGGGAAACACGGGCAATATAGTTTAAAGAAGAACCCATGTTTGATGACACAGTACCAAATCAAAGTGTTACCCACTCTGGAAATTTTCAGCATTTAACCAATTTTCTGATTCCTGTTAAGGGTGTTGGGTTGCTCATATTGATGAATAATATACATTGATTGATTCCAACAGCCCCACAGGCCACAACTAGTTATCTTAAGATGTCCAATAAGGAGGAGGAGCAAGTAGCTAGCTGCCTAGCAATTAGGAAACATGTTATATCTGTGACCTAACCCTTAGGGAAGTAGTTACCTTGTACAGTCATATCACAACTTGGAGGGAGCAATAAGTTATTATCCATGAAAACTACTCATTAAAGGCAAGGGTATAGTTGAGAAATTTGAAAGATTTTCCAGAAATTTCCCCTGGGTAACAAATGGAGATCAATTCCAATTTTGCATTGGATAACAAATGGAGGAAGTGGAGAAGAAAATATGGTTGAGAAAAGAGTAAAGGGAGAGAGAGGACGAAGATAAAAGGAGGTGCATGGTGTATTGAGAGGGAGAGGAACTGATTAAGAGAGAATTTAAATTCTTGGGTGAAAAAGGTAAAATTCGGGCCCACACCCCAGCTCTACAGGGATTGTGAAAGAGTTAAATCTGAGTCACTTAGGTGCAAGGACCAGTACCTAGTACCCACAAGGGGTGAAACTCTGACACTGTAATAAAAACAATCTTGCAGCACTAAACAGCAACACGTGGTAGGACAGCCATTGCTTTTGGCAGCATTACAAATTTGTAATATAAATTTATAATAGCTGTCCTAGAAGCCCTACAGCCTTAAACACCGCATTCGTACTAAAGCATATGTACAAACTCTTGGCCTTACCTTGCTGTAGCTTGCTTATCAACATTATTGGAAGATCTTAGGGGACTACCATGCTTATCAACTTATATACATCTAAGACATAAACGCTGTGAGCCACATAAATAGCAAGGTAGATTTTGTAAAAGTTTTAGAGAACACCTAAAACTAAACAGATATTACATGGCCCTATATTGTCTTATAATGGGGGGGATATATATCTTTTACAAATATATTTTACAGCACACAAATGACACAAGATGTACTAACGTAGTAATAGCTTATCCGTTTTAAAACTGCACTCTGTATTTCATTTAAATATGACCAATCATTAAATGCAACAAGTCTAAAGATGAAAGAATTTACCATGTGAATTCCTTCTGGTAAAAGGTCTGAAGAATCATGTAGAACGATTCACTCAATTGTGTGGAAAATGTACTGCTTCTCCATTGCTCAACAACCTCTTCTTCACCTTGTCTTGTAGGGGTTAAAATCAGTCAGTATCCCTTTACAAGCACATGTAAAACATGCAACACATAAGTCCAATGATTTAATAGAAAGCATCCTGCATAGTGTGAAAATGAGAACATATGAACTCAGGCAGGGGTGACATGTTCAGATTCATTCAAATCAACTTTTTGGTAAACAATAAAGAAGTTGAAAACGTCAACTTCATATGATATTAAAATAGATGTCAAGAAAAATTATTGGATCACATGTAACTTGGTTACATCTAGGGATGAGTAGTTGAGAGTTAAGACATTACGGGCTTTTTTTCCATTTGAAACTCTGACAGGATTGAAGGCCGGGACCTCAGCCCAAATGGGCAATCACTTGTCAAAGACTCAAAGGCCTCAGAAACTCAACATAGCCTATAATAGTTATGGGCTTTAGCTTTAACTTCATTCATTTAAGAAACTGTGCTATTACTTGTGTACAAAGGTCAAAGAAATAAGGAAGTGTGATCACAACATGGTTACCTACTAGCCTTTCCTCAATCCTAAAATATCAGAATCCAAATGAAAAAAACATGTTGAGATATTTTTCTGTACACACCTCTTGAGGCAGACAAGAGAGGAAAATGAAGTATAGTTGCCATAGCAGACGAACTCCTTAGATTTCTCAACGGTGTTAGAGCATCCATCACAAAGAGAAGAAGCTACCTCCTAAATAACCTCAAAGATCGCATTCATGTAGTTTAAACTGCTAAGGAACTACAATATTCTGGAATCTCCACTGCAACACATATGACAAACCTATTGCTTACATTTGCTTCCTAGAAAAAGCTGTAGTCTAGAAGTTACTAGTCCATTGAAAACTAGTTGCGTGCTTTGTTTTATGAGATGACCTCTCCTGCTTTTAAGTTCCATCCTCATCCAACCACCACCTACTATCAAAGAACTATCCATTTAACACCACTTTGTGCACTGCTATTATAAACTTTTTTTGCTTTAGTGCATCGTTGCTGTAACTAAGCTCGGAACTGATTCACTCGTTTTTGGCTCCTTTCCTTTGCCTTGAATTTCTGTCCTTTAATGCAAGCCAACCGTTCCCTATATCTAATAGCTCCAGCATGAATCGGAATGCCCCTTCTTAACACTAAGTTCATGAGATAGATGTATTTGTATCTCATGCCTATCAATGGATGCTTCTCTATCAAAAATTTCTTCTTAAAAGCCTCCCTTAGAACTACTGTCTGCGTCCTAATTTTGTTAGACTGGTAAAATATCCCTGGGTGATGCACCAAAGCCTTTTTGAATCTCATCACAAAACCCAAATAGTCCCCCAAAGAATAAACATTCTCCTTCTCTGTCTTCTTGGACACCAGCAAATTAAGCATTTCATGAATCACTGCCACTGCCCACTTCTCTGCCTGGTCGCTATTAGGATTCAAATGAAAAGCATCCTCATAAGGCGAAATGTAAGGCAAATTTTGCCATTCCTCAGCCCAATTCTTCACTCTCTTCTCTAAATCAAACCCTCTTGGTAAATTCGTCGAAAACCTAATAGGCCTTCCATTTCCAGCCTCGGAATCCTCACTTCTCGCCCTCTTTTCCATTACGGAAACTGCTAAATCATCCCTCCATTTAACCAATTCTAATCCGAACACTTGGAGCCCCGATGGATCCCTAAACCCCATATCACAAATCTGAAAATATTCCGGAAATTCGGGGAGAAAACTCAGCAAATAGTCATACGGCAACCCTAAATCGAACTTGAACTTCTCAATCACGCCCAGCGGGAGCCTCTTAGCTCTGGCGAGCATCAAGAGCTTCGCAAGCCGTTCCGCTACGTCTTTCCGGTGATGCGAGAGGCTCGCGATCAGCATTTCATCGTTGTGCAGAGAAAGCGCCTTCGGAGTGAGCTTTACGTGAGGGGTAGATAGGGGCTTGTTCGGAGGCCGGAAAACCTTGAAAATGTAAGGGTATTTCTGGATGAATCTCACGGCGGTGGTTGGGAGGCCGAGCTGGGGCTTCAGAGCGGCGATTGTGCGGAGCGGTAGGGTTTTAGATGGTTGGGAGAGGATAACTGTTTTGAGAGAGAGTAAGGGTTTGAGGTTCTTCTCGTTCTCCACTGCCTTGTCGAGGTACGGGTCTCGGACCCACTTAACCTTAGCGTTCACGAACGTGCGGACGTGGGGGCGGAGCTTGGCTGCAATGGCGGTTGTGAGGTGGCGCAAAGCCATGGTGGTCAACTCGTCATTTACAGAGCCGCTGTTTGGAACGGCAAAAGTTTGGGAAGTTGGCGGCAAAACAAAAACACTTGTTCGCTAAATGAAAATCTTTTTTTTTATATACTTTTTACAAAATCAAAAATTTACACTATATATAACTTATTTACTTCCTTACCACTAAAACTAATCAAACAAATTGATTTATGATTGTAAAATAAATTCACAAAGTTAATCAGAGTAACGTGATTAAACTCTTAACTACACCGCTTAAATTATAACCGTTTAGTTTGAAGGATAATAAAATTGTATGGGTAATTTTGATTTTTGATTTCAAATTTAGTTTGCAATTTATTAGAATCGAAAACAACTATTCTAGTTGGAAACTAGACGATTCTAATTTCAATTTGTAAAATTAAAAATTAATTAATTAATTATGAATCTATACAAAAAATTATTTACAAATCTTGAAAAAAAGTTAAATTTAGATAAATCTAATTGTATGAATTTGAATTTGAAGAAAACAAAATTAAAAATGCTAGTTTGAACTGTTGTCGCATCTGTTCGTACATACTTTCTCAACCTGTTAAGGAAGCACAAAGCACAAAGAAATAGTATCGCCTCCACTAATGTTTGATCTCATGACCTCCCATACGGGAGAACCATTACATGCCATTTGAGCACAAGGCTAATGGCACTTTGCATTTAATTTGATTGCATATAGTTGTAAAGGGGAATATGATTATACATGTGTCTATAAGATTAACTGTACGGAGAATGTGAAGATTTTCATTTGGCTAGTGTTCAAGGGAAAGATCCTAACTAATGCGGAGAGACACAAGAGACACTTAACGAATGACGTTGATTGTCCAGTGTGTGGGGAGGATGAGGAAAGATTGGAACACATTTTTCGGAGTTGCGAAGTGGCATCACTGCTAGCGGTGGATATGGAGTCCGCCGTCTTTTAGCTCCAGTATATATATGATGTTCTCATATTGGGTCAAAATAAAATGCTCCAATAATGAATGGATCAATGACGATATGATACGTGGCATCAAATTCTCCTATACTTTATGGTGGTTATGGAAAGGCTCGGAATAGTAGGGTGTTTAAGGGTACAGTTTAAAATGTCAAGGATGTGATTGACACGGCGGCTGTGCTGGCTACATAAGCTACGAGGCTCCTTGTTGAAAAAAATACAGAGCATGGAGGCAAGGGCCACGTGGATGGGTATGCCTCCTCCAAAAGAAAGGTGGGTGAAAAGCGCAGTACATATGGATCTATGAAAGGCACGACGAATCGAGTCGGTGCAGGTGGGTTGTTATGCGCCTTCAAAGGAAGTTGAATTGTGGGATGTGTTGTCAACATTAGGAGTACGGATAGTTTCCTTACCGAGCTCTGGGGCTTAAAGGACAAAAAACCAATCGCCTCTATAGAGGCTTGAACCCATCCCCTCCTATGTGGAGGTGCAACCGGGTGACACTAAACCATAAGGTATTTGCCCGTTAATTATAAACTTAATATTATGTAAATTTGAATTTTAAATAACTGTAATCAAATTTCATTAACTGAACTAAAAGCATAAAGTGAGACAGGAATACTTCACAACTTCTTACAAAACAAATGTAAAAATATATCACTAGTCTTCTGTTACAAAATGTACAACTCTCAAGTAATCTTTATATATTGTTATTTTATCGATACACATTATAAATAAAAGCATCAATAGTAGAAACTTAACATTATTAACTCATATACAAAATAGTCAAATATAAATAAAATTTTAAACTACTATATAACTTTTTAAAATTTATATTCACCATCAAAAATGTATTATTTAAATGATATAAATTTACTCACAATTCACACTTGTTACTCAAATGTACTATATGAGTAAAATGAACTTATTTTATAGTCAATCTAATTTAATACTCAAATTTACAATCACTTATTTTATTTTATGAGTACAACTAACTTTTAATTTATTTATAAATTTATAATTACTACACGAAGTATATGAGTAAAACATACTTATTTTATACAGTAGTTGGTATATATCTTATTAAAAAAAAATCCTCACAAAAAAATGGAAATGAAAATGATTTCCAAATCAATACAAATTCTAGAATATTGCCTCAAATAAATTTCAAGCGCTCACGTGTTGATTTCGGAACGGTTCCGACCATAGAAAACGGGCTTCTGATTGGTCTACACAGTGCATACTCGTCCCCATCGCGGCGGACGACATCCATGGACGGTTGCTTAGACTCAGTTTCTTATCCGCCGTACGAGCTTTTGCTCAGAGCGGCTTCGTTGATTCCCGTATCTCACTATCTATTTGCCTTTCTCTTCATCCTTATATTCTTTCTCTATTATTTCATCGAAATCCATTTCTTCCGAGATTTGCTCGCCGGATTTAGAGGTCAGCGTGTGTCCTTGACCTTCAGCCCTTGCTCTCAGCTATATCAGGAAGTTGTTTCCAAGTGTAGAATTCTTCATGGCAGGTAAATATGATTATAACAGTGAAAATAAGTCCTGCACTTGTGATGTACTTGTTTTGTTTGTTAGTTCGGTATACTTTCCTTAGTTTCTTTATCTGCTATGTTTTGATCCGTGTACTTGTGATGTACTGTTTATTTATTTGTTGTTTGGCTAGAATTAGTTAATTTTCCACTGCATATATCGCACGGAATTTAAATGCAAAGGTTGCACGTTATCACTGTGTTGTTGTGAGGTTACTTGCAGATATTCGTCTACTCCATGGTTGTGTAGTCCGCATTTACAGACTACCTTCTTACATTTCTTTGGGAGGCCTCCAGTCTGCAACTATAGAAGGTGAAATGTAGCTGACTTTATTATTTATTTATTTATTAATTATTATTATTATTTTTATATCTGTAGTACTACTATTATTATTGATTAATAATTTTTGCTGATATGTTGTTGCCACTAGAAAGATATTTCATACACCTGATGGTGGAACTTTAGCATTGGATTGGCTGACCGTTGAGGATGGTAATGCAATTTTCTCTGTTTCATGTGTCCGGAATTAACTTTGTAATGTTTGG
>CM008334.1:4615348-4627905 GCA_002525835.2 Ipomoea batatas | reverse complement strand
ACAACTCGTGTGTATATGCATTATAGGAGCACTGCCAAATTAAAGAACACATGATTTTGTTGAAATTGGATTATGTCCGAAATCCATTTGGTCAGTGGCGACTATATATATTATATACATGTATAATTTAATTCTCAGTTTAGACTTTTAGTTGAAATGAAATACAACAACGTTAGTATTTTTCACAATTGATGGAATAAGTCATGTGAGGCCAGTAATACTTTTGATAAATGTGTAAAAAAAATATTACTCCGTATAGTAATACTTTTGATAAATGTGTAAAAAAAATATTACTCTGTATATTTTAACTAACAAGTATTATCCATCATGCGACCCTAACTCCATTGATGATTTGTGGCCATTGGCAAAATATCATTTTGTTTTTCAAAAATTATAACCCTCGCCCTCACCCATGGTTCACTTTGTTTCGTTACTTTTGGAAGACGAGCATCCATATCAACATCCTCCATTGATGATGGGTGGCAACTTTTGGAAAATTGAGATTTACTTTTTCACTTTTCCTTTTCTTTTCAATGCCCATCTAAATCTAAAACAATAAAATTTAATAATTTATTTATATTCTTGATCTTACGTTATTGACTTAATATGCATCTTAAATGACACTTTATTATAAGAAAATGTTGATGACCTATTACACATTAAAATGTTAGATCGCTTGGAAGTTTTTGATTGATTGGACAATGAAATTCTATCATATTATTTAGGCATGACAAGTGCAGTTGCATCCTCCCTGCTAAAACAGCATAAACACTTACCTTATCAAGTAGCTGCACGTGAATAGCGTGGGGTTTGGGACAATTCCATTCCATATATTAATAACAAACAAATAAGGAAAATGACAATTTTTATAATTTTTTTTAATATTTACAATACATTTTCATATTTTTACAATTACAATTAGTTATTTATTAAGTTTCTATGTTTGATACAAAAAGGGATTTTTCTTTTGGGTAGAAGGGAGGGCGGGAGGAGAAAATCTAAGGGTTGTTTGGAAAACAAGAAAATGACTTCTGACAAATGAGTTATTTTCCTGAAAATGAGTTCATTTTCCGTGTTTGGATGTCCTCTGAAAAACTGTCTTTAGGTGTTTGGTTCATTTTCCGGAAAATGAGTGGAAAATGTATAATTATATATTTTTATTATTTTATTTAAAATATAAAAATATTTATAATAATATAAAAATAATATTTTTAAGTAAATAAAATTATTAAAAAATTTATTTGATAATGATACTTTGAAAATTTGTTATGTTTATACATAGTTTTTCCCCGCCGTAACAAAAGTTGAAGAATTGAGCCAAAATGTGCAGCCTTTCATTGCGAAATTCCCGGACTAATGGATCAGTGGAGATTAACCCAATAAAGCTTTTTAAAAAAATTTAATTAAACTTTTATTGACTAATTAACCAATTATTTTTTCAATAACTTTTAAATAATTGACTAATTAATTTTTTATTTGAGTACTATTGACCATATTATAAGATAGTATATGCTCTATACTTTTTCTATCTGTTGCAGCTTAAAGAGTCAATACCCCACCATCGAAGTTCGGTCCTATAACCTTCCTTCAAGGATAGTCACAGAAGTGTATAAGTACAAGATAATAAAATTGCATAAAATTGATAAAATTGGAGTGATTAGTTATAATTTTTAAAATTTTAGGGGACTAATTATATTTTGTATTAAAAAATTATATTTTGTATAAAGTTTGATTATTTATTTGATTTTTAAATTATTTTTTTAATTTTTCAAAGAAAAATGGCGGGAATGTCATTGATTAAAGTTTGGGGCTAAAAACATTGTTTAAAAGAAATAATAATATTAAATTGCATGCACAGAAACACATGTGCAATTCTGCGCATTCTCACATATTTGTTTTCGTATCCCCAAAAACATTTATATATTCTTTTAACTTGCCAACAAAATTAGCGACGGAGAAAGTTAGGTTCCTCCTTTTTAAATTTTATTTTACTTTTTTTTTTGTTTTTTGTTTTTTGTTTTATTTCCTAATGTATAACTGTTTTCGTCACATTTTAAATCAATTTCAAATAGCAATCTATTTCAAATAGCAAGATGTTAGACTGGACTCTCTTTAAGCTTTGATCTAATAATCTCACTCAGCAACATGGATTGTGGAGATCAAATACCTAAATGTGTAGCAGCTAACATCACGTTTTAAATCTGGCTTAACTTAATAGCTAAATGGTCACCTTAAAAGTTTTGCTCCAACGTTAGGATGAAAGCCAAAAGTAATGAAGACTCATTATGCACGTCTGGACACTTTGTTGTGGTAAAAACAAATAACAAAATCAGACGAGAAAAACAACGTTACTACGTCGCACCAAAAGGGATAGTCGAATGAGTGGAGATCACGAGTTTGTTTATTAACAATATTTTTCAGTTAAGTTAACACATGATATTTTTTGAGTACTGCTGACCCTGCTACAATGTAGTATATATTTATACCGTGACTTTCTATTTGAGAAAGCCACTTCGTGTCACTAGACCACGAGGTCATTGGTCACGTGGCTATGATCATAAACAAAACAATGTTACTGGGCACGTGGCAGTCTGAATTCTTTTCAACATGAAAACAGAAATGTCATTCAAATAAAAGACTTTAAAGGTGGATCTATAATTAGCAGCCACCTAACGACCCACCAACACCCTATTTATTACATTATTCAAACAAAAAGCAGAATACATATAAACTAAGAAATATTATGCCAACATAGGATCTGACAGCGTAGTGCATCAAACGTGAACTTGCACCTGCGGCTATATACATGCTTATATACACATTACAAAAAATTTAAGATGTTTATTGATATTAGTGTACAATTACATATGTTTTTAAGTTATAACTAACGAATATGAAGATAAGCTAAAGTTAACAATACTCGATAAAACTTTAGCCTAATAAGAGTATATATAATTATACTTAATGCTTTTTATGGTTTATACGGGCAATTCATACCGGATACATAGTTATGCCTCATATTATAAAGAAGTATATATGACCATATTTGATACTTAGCTTATATGTTATACAAGATACTATGGGTACAAGTGTTGACGATTTACTAAAAAAAAACTTAAAAAGTTTTTTTTTTTTTTATATTTTTTTTATTGTCATTTTTACTATTCGTTAGGAAAATCAATTTTTTTTCATTCACTCATTTTCTTGTAATTTTTAAAATTTAGTCTTTTATATTTAGTAGTATTTTTTGGATGTATTTTTCAAATATAAAATTTGTTATATACTACTCCCTCCGTCCCATTTTATGTGTCTTACTTTCCTTTTTAGTTTGTCCCAAAATGTTGTCCTCTTTCTAAAAGTGAACATCACCATCATTCTACTTTTCCCACTTTACCCTTATGACTTTTCATTTCTTTATTGCTTTTATTTCCAAAAGTGAAAAAGTTGGGGGCATAATTGGAAAACATATCACATTTACTTTAATTTCTTAAAAAGCGTGCAAAAAGCAAATGAGACATCCATTTCGGGACGGAGGGAGTATTATACTAGTTTATTGAACCAGACACATAAAATGAGACGAGAGAGTAAATAACTTGAGCTAAACCTCATTATTGAACTAGACATATTGACGTATAAATGAGACAAAATGAGCATATGATTATACCTGAGCAAAAAGGAAAATACTATGTGTACTCACATTTTCTACTCCAACTTTTACTTGCATACACAAAAGCTTTGTTGTAGACATTTGTATTAGGATCCACACGAAAAAAAGTAGCTTATCAGTACCCGTCACATCACCAAAAAGTAAAATTTAGGGAGTAAGGTTTGTGAATCAACGTAGTAGAAATAGAACGAAAAACCTAAAAAATATATATATATTAATATACTGGATACAGAAAAAAAGAAAAAAAGAAAAAAAAAAGGTGCCAATCAGCACGGCAAACTTTTGGTGTATACATATTCTGAAAGAGACAGAGGGTCCAATTAGAAATAGGGGAAAGTGTAGGGGGAAAATGACAAAGATGGAGGGATTGAATTAATTAGCAGTGAAAACGAGAAGCTCATCTGAAGGCAGTCAAAATTGCAGAAGAGTCACTCTCAGAATGTGGAAATGCAGTGTGCAGATCAGAACAAGTAAAAAAAAAAAAAAGGTAAAAAAAAGGGTGGGATCAAAATTCAAGATATACCCAAAACCCCAAATCCACATTTTCCAAGTACAAATACTCTGTGGGTCAATCTATCAAAGTACATTCATTAATAAATAATAGTTACATGGTTGGAATATCATTGAAATTTCCCTTTCTCCCTTTTTTTTTTTTTTAAAAAAAAAAAATTATTATTTGGATTCAGCTCAGCTTTGAACACAGTGACGAATTTCTTCACTGGACTGTAAGCACCTTTATTAGGTGAGACAGCTGGATTGATTCATACTCAAAATCAAAGATCGAACCATTGACCTTTAATTAAAGATGGATGAGTCTCTTCCACTAAATCACACCTCCCAGATTAGGAATTTCCATTTCTTTCTAAACATCTTATAAAACTTAAAACCACCTAGAAGTGTCAAACATGTCGAGTTTGAATTAAATTGTGAGCTAATTTATTCGTTTGCCACCTCTACACTTACCACCTATAGATCAGAAGAGGTAAATTGCATCAAAATAGTCTTATATGACAGAATTAACTAAGAAGGTATTAATAAGAATTAAATTTGTGACTTTTGGTACAATAACTTAATTTGTGATTATTTAAATATAAAATTATGATTTATTTACTTAACTATATATTCTTTTAAAATATGTGTTAATTTTATTATTAATTACAACACATGTTTGACACGATACATACCTAATCCTATTTCTTTTTGGCTTCACATAGAATCCCAATTCCCAAAAGGCTACACGACTTTAAATTTTATTGCATGGGATTTTTACAGCGGTTAATGTGATTGGCATGCCGTACTCTTTAAGAAAAAACAAATCAAAAAAGTTCCTTTCAAATTTAAGAAAATGTCAAAATGCCATACTAAAAATAACCTATTATTAAAATAAAAAGTGGTGGCCTTGTATTTATTTTTGTAGTACTACTTATTCTATTATGATGCATTACGTGTTCATAATTAATTTCTCTATTCAGTGAAGATCAAAAGAGTGTCAATAGAGTCAATAATGTCATCATTAGAGCTCAAACTCATAACCTCCCATATGAGATAGCAACTTCGTGTCACTAGATTACAAGATCATTAGTTGGTAGCCTTGTACATAATTCTATAACTTATATAACTTCGAAAAATAATAAATAGACTACCATAGAGTAAAATTTTAGCCGGAAGAAAAGAAAATGAATAAAAATAGTGACTGATTTTTTAATGTATATATTTTAGATGACGAGGACGATTCGCAGCCATTATTTGATAGTGTACACTGGGTAAACCCATTTCCTATGTTATAGTTCACAAATCTCACCATTACAGGATAAACTCATATCATGTGTAATGGCTTACAAATCACACAAGAAAGTCCGTGTACAGCAGACTTGAATAAGAGGGTGCTAATAAAGATTGAACTCATAGCCTTTTGATATTTATTTGTGACTTTTATTTTAGTTATTGAATCAATAACAATATGACTTGTTAGCCGGAGTATAAAATGAAGCAAAAATATATAAATACATGTAATATTCTCTATCACTAATGAGGAAAAATTACAAATATACTTCCATCACTTAATGAGTTATTGTGTTTACTATACTACATTCTTACGCACATATATTTGCGTAATTGTTTTACAAATTATTTTTTACTTTTTACTATCAAACTAATATTATTTATATTTATATTTATTTTCTTTAATATTGTTTTTAAATTTCAAAATTTAATATTTAATGGTCCTTTTTAGTGTAGTTTTTAAATATATTAAGTTAAACATTATTAAAAATTGAATTGCAAATAACTTATGAGAATGCAACACATAAAATGAGACATTATATAGAGTAATTTATAAGTTATGGTAGAATTTTTTTTTTTTTTGAATGATGATTAAACTTGTTATTACTATCTGATGTTGTGCACAGGATAAAATTAAAATCTAATTATAGTAGATTTTAATATGAATTAATACGGAAAAGAAGAAAGGTGGAAATTTTAATATAATTAAGCACAAAGACATACGATCCTCCTATACAAAGCGCTCTCTCTCTCTCTTCACTCCTAATTAGCTACCAACATACATTTCAAACTCTTCACACCAATCTAGAAACCCCAAGAAAAAAAAAAAAGATTCTCAAAGAAAAAAAAATACAAAGAAAAAGAAAAAAAGGTAAAATTAAGCACAGACAAAACTACAAGTAGATACCTCTCTCGATCTGTGTTCCATGGATGATGGAAATCCCCAGCTTCATCAACTAACCAATATATTCATCACTCATCACACTTCGAAAATCTCTGCATTTACCAAATCCATTCTCTTCATTACTTCTTTAATCACAATCAACAATCCATATATAATGCATTGGTTTTCTTTACTTGAAATGTTAAAGAATCAATCTTTAGAGGTAAATAATCTTTAATTTGGATCATGAAAACAAAAAACAAAAACCCCGCAACTACTATGTGTTTGTGTGCACAAGGTAAACCTTAACTAGAAAAAAACACAATAAATTAGGTTACCCATTATTAACCAGTGCCACAAGGTAAACCTTAACGAGCAAAGAACCACCTTAAATTAGGTTACCCATTATTAACAAGTTCAACATCACCTTAACCAGTAAAGAATCACTTTAAGTTACTTATTATTGTATTTTTCCATTGAGAGCTGAATTTGTAACTCTGTGATTACTGATTACTAAATCGAGGTCTGATCAATTTGGCTGAATTGCCTGATTAATTTGTAATTTAAGTATTTTGATATGAAATTTAAAGGATTTAAGGCGTACCAAATAATGGAAAATTGTGGGGAAGTTACTGGGAGGTGTTGGGGTCATCATCGGCACTGTCGTCGGGAGTTTGGTGGTGTTGCTGATGATGTTCCAATGAGTGCCGGCCGGTTTGGTGGTGATCGGAGTTCATGTTCAAACCGGTTCTTGGATAGGCGTTGAACGCCGCTAACATCCCCAGGTTTCCGTCCGGCATTCCTAACCCCAATTGCTGAGAAGGCTGTTGTTGTTGTTGTTGTTGTTGGTGTTGCATTATCATTGAGCCGAGCTGTAATGGGGTGGCTCGGCTCGCCGGAAAATCAAGATTGCCCGGAAGATTGAACCTAGACATGAAATGTAAAGGGGCTTGAAGGGTGTTTCCGGTGCTAGCTTGGAAAGCCCACATTTGACCCGGTTCGGATCCGGATGTGCTGGCCACGGGGCTCACCGGAAGCATTGAGAAAGTTCCAGCGGCGGCACCGGCGGTGCCGCCGCTGGCCACCGCCCACATAGCGGCGGCGGGCATCATATTTGTGTGTCGGAACATAGTAGACGACGGTCCGGCTGTAGTTTCCTGGATTGGCTTAGGGAGATTCATACTGGCGGGTTTGAATTGCTTATTTGACGGCGAATCGGAGTTGCCGGTGCCGGCTCCGGCGCCGGCACCGGGAGATTCTCCTTGGGGATTACTTGAGCCTTCATCCTTGAATAAATCTTCTCTATATCTTTTTCCCAAGTAATTCTCAGTTGTTTCTTGTCCTCTACCTCCGCCACCGCCGCCGTCATCTCCGCCGCCGGAAATTGTGTCGGCGATTTGGTTTGGGGTTAGGAAGTGAGGGGTCTGGTGGAACCCTAGCATATGTGAGAAGCCTTCTTCGAAAGGGTGAGCCGGCGGATGGTGAGCCGCGGCTAGAGCTAATGTGTTGTGGAAAGAATGCGGCGCGGATTTGGACGGCGGCGCCGAGAGAGTCGAGCCGCTGCTCCGGAGCGAGATATTGAGGGTGGAGAAATTCGCCGGGATGGTGCCGGTGCCGGTGGCGGCTATGATAGCCGGCTCCGCCTGTTGTAATAGCCACTCAATTGTTTCGCCGTCCGACTTGTGCCCCAGCTCCCTAGTCAGCTGGAAAACCCTAGCCGCGCAAGCCGCCGGCATTCGGATGCGCCGCCCCCGCCCGTCCACTTTTGTGTGGCGGTCCTTCGTCGATCTTTTCGCCAGCTGCTGAGCCGCCGCCGTCGGCGGCGGCTGCGGCTTCTTGGAAGGGTCAAGCAACGCCTCCGATCTGGTGGCAATGGCGAGCGAGGCGTCGACTAGCCGCGGCGGCTCCGCAGGAGCCGCCGCGGAAGCCGTGGAGGCGCTAGTGGAAGAACTCGACGGAGAAATCGACGATGACCCAGAACCCGACCCGGTTGTCCCACTCGTATTATTCCCTCCACCCAAAACTCGCCCAGCTGCCGCCGCGTGGATGGAGATGGAAGAGATGAACGGCGCCGATCGCGCGCCGCCATGCTGGTGGTTGAAGGGCTGAGAAGCGGTGGTGGAATTTGGTTTATTGTTGCTTTGTGTATTCGAGGGTTCCATAATACTTTTGTTACGTTTTTGTGTTTGCTGGCTGTGGGGTAATCAAGAATTTTCTTGGTGGGTTCAAATCATAGGTTTTGCTTTTCCTTTTGTTTTGTTTTTGTTTTGTTTTTTTTTTTTTTGCAAAAAAATAAAAAATCTTTTAATTTTCTTTTGTTTCTATGGCTGATTGATGATTGATCATCATCAACCCCATCTCTTCTTTCTCTTTCTTCTTTCCAACTCCTCTCAGAGAGAGATATGATAGGTTAAATGGTTTAATTAAATTATTTATAAAAAAAAAAACATAAAAAAATCTAGCAGAGGTCTTAGGTTTGTGGGACTGCATGTTGGGCTCCAATTCATTACATGGGTTATGCATCACTGTAGTTTGTTTCCACTATTTTCAAGTTTAATTTGGAAAATATGGAGTAATATTGATATATACTTTAGGCAATTAAAATATTACCTAATAAGACCATTTTATAATTAGTTAATTGTTAAATTATGAGTCTTAATGGCTGAAAGTCAACTAATTATAATGTATTGCGTTAGGTAAATTTTTTCTGATTAAAGTATTTATATTGTTTAGGTTTTGATTTGTGCATTATTTGGGTTACTTTGAATTGATCTTGATCTTGATTGTGTCTATTTTAATTTGGATCAGGTTTTGTTAAATGTCGCTAGTGCTCTAGCTAAGCCCCTAACTCGAATTGAAGGATTAGATTGTAGTTGTCATCAAATTCAGTTCTTTAATTGAACCAACGAACAAGGGTAAGTAATTAATAGTTGAACTAATGTAATTGAATCTTATTTGGACAAAATTCTCTCAATGCTACTAGTACTCTATTTGTAGGACTTGACATTAAGACTTCATTAAAGAGAAATTAAACCATCCTAGTCAAACTATGGATAATTAATACAATAAGAGAAAGTGAGATATGCTAGCATGAGAGGATGGGATCCCCATTATCATTTACTTGAAGCTATAACCTGGGGCTGTGGTTGAGAGAAATGGTCTCATTCATCCTTAATCAAACGTCAGGGTTCAATCTTTAACTTTGGGTATGGAACAACTGTAAATCTCCAGTCCAGCTGTCTCACCAAATAGAGGTGTCTATAATTCAGTTAGAGAATTAATACTGAAAATATCAGTATGTCTGTACATAAATATCTAACACTTTTTATTATTTTTAATAATAATCAAGATATTTTCCCAACATCATAAAATGTTCAAAGGAACATAGTTTCACTGGTCTAATCATAGAATGTAGCGTGTATGTTGGGTCACGTTGTGTAGAGCCACAGCATATACAGAGAATTAAGAAAGATGGGGAAGTGCATGTGGGGGAAGGTAAGTTGCAGAGGTGAAAGCAGTACGTAGTCATGGGGGATATTTTATGAAAGGGAATGTTAAAAACAGTCTTTTCTGTTATTATACTATTGTTTTTACCACAAACTTTTAACTTACAGGAAAGTCTTCACAATAATAGTTATCCGTTTAATGATCGAGCCAATAAAAGATTACTCAGAGCAGTTCTCATAAAAAGAAGTGAACTTGAAACCTTATTGTTACTAAATCAACTGTTCGATCAACTTGAATGGTAGAAATAAAAAGGGGTTGATAATATATGTAGTTGGGGAGTCGTTTTGTGGTTAAGTATAAAAAGGGGGAAAGGGGGAGCAGAGAGACAGCGCAGAGCATTAGATAAAGCATCAAATGCATTTGGACAGCTCATCCCAACCCAACCCCACACCCTCTTACCTTTATTATTTTTTTCATTATCACATTAATAATAATGGTGAATGACCTTTTGGTTTAATTTAGTGGCACAAACTCGCTCTCTCACTCACATACTATATGCAGTTATCAGTGGGCCCCACTCTTTGTAACGCTCACATACTACATGCAGTTATCAGCGGGATCCACTCTTTATATTTCAGTAACGCTCACATACTATGTGCAGTTATCAGCGGACTCCACTCTTTATGTTTCAGTAACGCTCACATACTATGTGCAGTTATCAGCGGGCTCCACTCTTTTGTGTTTCAGTAACGCTCACATATTATATGCATTTATCATCAATTATGTTTTGGAGATGTATCCCAAACAATAATATGTATGGATATATATGATGTGCTATTTTGATATTCATTGGCATCTAGATTTTGTTTGATTTATGGATATGGTTAAAGGTCATTTCAGACAGCTGATTAATTGTGCATTAATATTTCCAAAACTTGCTGATTTAAAACCCTAATTATTCTGCAAAAGAAAACAAAAGAAGAAGAGATCAGAGGTACTTGTGTATATTAATTATTAGTCATTTAAACTATCTTGAAACATGGAAAAGGACAGCTTTGTCCATTCAAGATTAATAATCAATTTTTTATTTTCTAAAGTTTGGACAAGTGTATAGAGTAGTCTTCAAAATAATGTGCCAGTCATTTCCACTTGGACCCACCTTATATAATAATAATATTTTTTTGTTTATTTAATTAATTTGTTCATACAATCATCAATCAAAATGAATTCAATCAATTTGGGCAGACAGACACAACCCACATCCTCATCCTCAATCGTAATTAATACTAAATAACCTTATTTAATTCATGCAATAATTAATATTAAAAAAATTGCACATAATCTTGTCACAAGAAAAATAGTTTTAAAATAAAGAAAAATAATAAAAGAAGACTAAATTAGGCTCCTCCTCCTTTCTTTTGGCAAAAGATTCAAACAGGCATGGATTTGGGGCATGGGGCATCTCCACTAATTTAAGGATGTTTGTTTTTGTTCCTATTTTTATCCAATTTATTTATCTATATACTGCAACTTGCACCGACTTTATCAAATATCATGCATCTAACTTTCACGGTTTCACCAATTAAAAATCTTATAATTTTTGTGGATGACGGGAAAAACCTGCAATCACACCATTCCTATGTAATAGCCTGGACACAGTAATACATGAAAGATATGACGAGCTCAATCAAAAGGGTATTTACAAGCATTGAACTTGTGACTTTTACATATACAAAAATCATGTTTTACCAATTTGATCAATGTTTTCATGACAATATCTCATAATTCGAGAATGCGGATATGTGACTCACAATCTATATTTCCCTTCGAATAAGGAAAAAAATATTATTTTTTTTTTAAAACTAAAATTTGTTAATATTATGTGCCTCTATGCTCCTTTGTGGATTGTTGCTCACATAGAAGTCTAGGATTTGAACTCCTAACATTTAAGATAGAAATAATATACCATTATACCTTACTGTAAAAACTACCTTAACCTCTGCTTAAATTTAAATATATTTCGTATATATAAACATTTTCTACGTACATACATAAGAGACTTATACATACAATATATATAAAGGGAATAGGGGACAACTGCCCTCACTATGAATTCGCCTTTGATTATGAGGTACATTATTCAGAGAAAATGTAATAGGATTCATAAAATAATGTCTATTTTCTTTTATTCCCAAAAAGCATAATAAAAAGATGAGAAGAAATGTTATTTTGCTATAACCAGGGCCGGTCCAAACATTTGGGAGGCCCTGGGCGAAATTAAAAAAATGGGTCCCTATATGAAAAACTAAAATTAGCTATACCCTCATTATTTACTACATTATCATCATTACTCAAATTAGCTATACCCTCATTATTTATTACATTATCATCACTACTCAAATTAGCTATACCCTCATTAACATGGTGTTGGTCACTTAAATTTTCTTTAGATTGTTTCAAATTTTCATTGATGATTCTGATTTTTTGAAAAATTTATTTATAGCTCATCTTTGTGATTCTATTAGCTGCTCTACTTTTTTTTTTTTTTTTTTTTTTTACTTCCAAGTAAATGCATTTTAGCTAACATTATATAAAGACAAAAAAAAAAACAAATATAATAAAACATACAAGTTACAACGGACAATGGGCCCAAACGGGTAAACAAAAGAACAATGGTTGATCGTCGACGAAGATGCGAGGATTAATCGAATTGGGAAAAAATTTTATTGAAGAAGACGAATGGGTTAGCCGATTAGGGTGTCGATTCTAATAGATAAT
>CM008334.1:4511708-4523836 GCA_002525835.2 Ipomoea batatas | reverse complement strand
AATCTAATAGAGATCAAGTGTGAACTTTATAATTCGCCTTTAATTTAAGAGTATAGTTTGATATAGTTGGCAAATAACGAGATTAGTATCTTGGTTTCTATGACTTTGTACCTGGAACTGTCTTATTAACTCTTTGATGATGGCGGGAGTTGGCGACCAAGAAAAGGGACTTCTACCACAGTCCCCACAACACCATCCCCGATGATTACAGTGTCTCCCTCGGAAGCAGCTTTCTTCCTAATATAGCCCAACCCGAAAGGCTTGGATGTATCTCCACTGCTTGTGACACTGGTTAGTTTGCCAACCTGCAAGGTAGAGTTGTAGCAATGGTACCAGGGAAAAAATTGGAAAGGTTCTGAAATCGAGGGCAAGAAGCTTCACCTTTTTGCCATCAACTGAGATGCTGCTGCCAGGTTCTACAGACGAAGATAGACGAATTCCCCACAATCTTTGTTTGATTCCATCGTAAGTAACAAGCCTAGAAATGGTTTCTTGTCCCTTATAACACCCTGGGATCATTTTTCTGCATATGAGAAACTATAGCTCACAAAGGCAAACAGATTTTAAGGTGGATATTATAAAACCTTTATTCAGAGAAACAGCATTCCAAAGATTAGCCTCCAGAACATTAAATTCATCGGTAAGCTCTTTACCAGGTGCTGGCCTTCCTACAGGATTAAGAGAATCGGAGCTTAATAATTCATATATCTGAAACTCAGGCATTAAACTAAAAACAAAACTGGAATAGAATATCTGGCATCAAAGCATGCAAACTGGGAAGTGACAACAACTAGTTTTTGGCAAAATAAATCCAGGTTTCACTATGAAAACTGAAAAGTGCTCTAAAGTCAAATAAAATTAGTAGAGGTATGGAATGCAATGCTATGTATTTAACAACCTTGAGTTATCCTTAATTCTTCCCATGCATTTGAACCCATGGGTACAGCACCATAATCTACAAGAGCTTTCCAGACTGATTTAGCAGTAGCTGGTGACACCAACAGTGAAAAACCTTCTTCTGATATGATATTTCCCACTGCTATAGTTACTGGATTCCCATTTACCTTTTACATGTAAAGGCACTTAAAAATTAGGTCCCACTGCTAAAGATTCACTATTTTATATTATATGGATGAAGACAGTCCAGATCAGCAAAAAATCTCCTCCTATAAATTGCATGAGGCAAACTTTGGTGAAATCATAAAATGTAAAAGACACTGCAGAAGGGTTATTTAAGAGGTGAGAATGGTGGAAGAAAAAATCAGCCACTTTAAAGAACATGTCAGCCAATAGATTTATACACATAATTTAATGCCTAGCAGAGAAAAAAGGTGTTGGCAAAATGTCAATGCATTTAGTATAAAAGCAAGTGTCTAGCAATGAGGTGGTAAACACAATTGATAAGAGATTGGCTCTACAACATTCTACTACTGTGTCTACAGCACAGCTATATCAAGAATTGACTGAACTCAGGTAAATAATTTTGAAAGGGAAATAGTAAGTTACACTGTAATGCTTGTGTGAACCATATGGTTGTCCAACAAGGTCACCAAGATTCAATCCTTCCATTATCTGTTTGCACCAACAACTTGTATGAATCAATTTGATAAAAATGGAACAAAAAGAAGATATAAATAAACATTTCATTTGATTATATACTTGGTTGCTTCTAGGCCCCACTAGTACAAAAAAGCACGTTTGCTTAGAAATATCTTGTATTTCTACTTTGTCAGAAAAAAATATGTACCTACAACCAAAAGACAGCATATTAAGAGGCATAAATGCAAACACAACTTTGAATTGGCACGTTACAAGATGGGTAAACAACATATGTAGAAAAACAATGCCTGGAAGATGAGTGTACACACTTTCTAAGCATTGATGTTATTCTCCCGCTTGTCTCTGGTGAGGTCACCAATGTTATTGCATTTTTCTGAGAACAAAATATGTGTCCCATTAATAGTCTGACAGATAGCAGGAAACTCAATACAAAGGAAAATACAGAGAGGATGAACTACCATAATCCATGCATGTGCAATGTCAATGGTACGAGCTGTTGGTGTAACAAAAACAGTGTCACAACCCTGCATAATCCAAATGATAAGATCAGGAAATTCATAAATTGAATACTCTTGTCTACCAAATCCTAATTATTTACCTGTCCTTCATGAAGAATTTCAAAATTTGCAGTACTTTGGTTGTGAAGAAACTGAACTCGGTCTTCTCCACTAACTGCAGAATTACAAAATAAATAGAAATCACTAAACAAGCACCACATTATAAAGTTCCAAAGAGGAATAAGCAAAGACTATTTCCACACTAGAAAGTCGCAGAATTTCAATGCATCCAAATCACATTCCTGGTTAAGGCAACCTATTACAAAAATAAACATTCTGTACTAACTTATTCATATTTAATCAGGAGGTACCGTATTGATCACAACTGACCAGACCATTTTCATGAATCCAGCAACTTCATTATTAATATACATAATACTAGGTCAACATATTATAAGATCTAAGTTATAGACTATAGCTTCCCAGAAAATGGCTATGCTTCTAAAATATCAAAATGCAAGGACAAGCTTACCTCTTATCCGACCATAATGTGAAAGATCCACAACCTAAAACACCAATGTGAAATATGTCTTTATCAATCAAAGTTCAGCAGAGTTAATATGAAAACTAGAAGGAAAGTGCATTACAGCTTATTAAGGTGACTTTTTACAGTTTGGAACAAAGAAAGTTCTTTCTGCCCCCCATGCATGCAACAATTTAAACATTTATAGCAAATTTAAGGGGTCAACGGTCGTTTACTTCATTTCTCTGTTTTTCCATTTCCAGTTTTCCATTTTTCCTTCTCCATTCTTTCAGTTTTCCATTTCTCTAGTTTTCCCATTTTCCTTCTCCATTCCTCCAATTTTCCATTTCTTTAGTTTTAATACATAGTTTGATTACAAAACAAAATACTCGAAACCTCATTAAAATACAATCATCCCATATAACATTTGTATATTTCTACAACAAAGGTAATAATAATAATAATAATAATAATAATAATAATAAAGGTAATAATAATAATAATAATAATAATAAAGATAATAATAATAACAACAATAAAATAATAACAATAAAAATAAAGATGACAATAATAACAATAATAATAAAGATAATAATAATAATAACAATAACAATAACAACAACAATAATAAAGATAATAATAATAATAATAATAATAATAATAATAATAATAATAATAATAATAATAACAATAAAAATAAAGATAATAATAATAATAATAATAATAATAAAGATAATAATAATGAAGATAATAATAATAGTAATAATGATAATAATAATAATAACAAAAATAGTAATAATAATTATAACAATAATAGCAACAACAACAACGAAGATAATAATGAAAATAATAATAACAATAATAGGATTTTCGCAAAAGGGAATAAGCTGAAGAAGGGTGCGCCTAGCAGGATTCGAACCTGGGACCTCAAGGTAAGTAATTTACTGTTCACCCGTGTGTTTTCCATTTCTCCAAATGGAGAACTCATTTTTAGCTTTCTCCAAAATCGTACAAAAATGGAAGAATGGAGATGGAAAGCTATTTTAGATGATTGATTTTAGTAAACAAGTTTTCCATTTTTCATTCTTCCACTTCTCCAAATCTCTATTTTTCTAGAGAATTCTCCATTTTTCTATTTTGGTAAACAGCCCCTAAAGGATTCCATCACAAACACATATCCTATACTCAAGTGATCATATTTGAATTAAGTCTTGAGATTCAACTCAACTTATAATTCTATTTAAATTGGGATTGGTAAATAAGTGATTTATTATACTAGTTTAGTCTTAGTCCTACGTTTTGGAAAAAGAGATATACTAATTAAGTCCATAAATTTTCTGTTGTGGTTTACCTCCGTTTGGGCTCCTGATTAATTCCTTTTTGAGTTTCTATTGTTTCCCATTTTAGCTGTTAACCCAGAAGTCCACTCTTTCCCCAACAGATTGGAATAACAATAGCAAAGCAATCTTCTATTCTCTGTATAATAAATACAGAGATGATGAAGGAAAGAAAGCATAGGAGAAAAGAAATGTTCGAAAACCCAAACCAGATTAGACACCTACAGCAACTCCATTTTCAGCTGCATTTAAGGCCTCATCGTCATTGCCATAGGTCTCAATTATGTCATCTTCTAATACCTTTGCACCAGCAACTTTCATAGTATCCTATAAAGTACATAAAGTAATTGAATGTCAAGCAAAATAAAGAGTATATCAGCTTAATAAAAGAGCATGTAACAATTAACAGCAACAAAGCTCCACGTTCTTCTGCACCAAAGATTTCCTCTCCTACGTCCTAGCATAGAAAGCCTTCTAAACGACACCTAAGATTAATCTGTCAGTGCGTAGCATGCCTACTACCATGAAAATGTCAAGTTAATACTGCCGAATCAATCGATTTAGTCAAAACCTTGATGAAAATTGTGAACTAGACTCTCAGTTATTCCTTTCCGAATTAGCATAGTCCTTGCTCAAAATAGATTACAATTATCCAGCATGAATGTTCAATTGTCAAGGCAAATCTTCAGTTAAATGCCTTGGAAAACATTAATGATTATGGAAAAATCAATAAACTGCTTCTCTGCGAACATAAAACCGTATACTTAGTGTTTCAGGATGCGGAGACTTACGATAAGGTCGTGGTCGATCGGCGGTGGTGAGAGGTCAAAAGGCAAAGCGGCAATAGAGTAGTTGCGCGTCCAAATCTCCGGCCGAAACGCATTGTTTTGGAGCCGAAAACTGTGAGAACTAGGGGAGACAAAGAAGGAGCGGCGAGGAACGTTAAAGGCATTAACTCCGGGAAGAAGCGAACGAGCGAGTATGGATGAAGGAGAGAGAAAGGAGAGGCTTGTAGAGCTCCCGGAAAACATATCTTCCCCTTCCGTCGCTCGCGGAGGCACTGCTGCAAGCCTGCAACTACTCCTCCGTTACTGTCAACTGCCAAGTCTTAAGCCACCGTCACCGGCCCATGCCCTTTGCCTACTTGGCCCAAAAAATTCTGCCACACCCAAGCCCATTACTAACTCCCAGAAGGCCCAAACTCTGCTAACCAGCCCACCACAAAGCCTCCGGCAAATTTTTATTTGGAATATGGTCTACGCAGTGAACCATAAATAAAAATAATATTTTTAATATGCTAAAATGTATGTATATCATTGGTATATTGAAGGTACATTATTTTAGTATTGAAAATATATTATTTTGTAT
This sequence comes from Ipomoea batatas, assembly GCA_002525835.2. Classification (NCBI taxonomy): domain Eukaryota; kingdom Viridiplantae; phylum Streptophyta; class Magnoliopsida; order Solanales; family Convolvulaceae; genus Ipomoea; species Ipomoea batatas. The sequence continues at coordinate 4,518,551 of CM008334.1, read as the reverse complement.
ATTATCAATTAATGTATATTCTGTACACAAATAATGTATTTTTTACTTTTAGTCCACATGGATCATATAGTCCATGGAATAATGAAACCCTCCCGTCACTTGCAAATTATATCATGGAGCAAGGTCCACCAACTTGCATGGTGCATGGACTCTTGTCCCAACACTAAACTGCAAATACATTAGATCTATTTCTATTCATCTCATAATGCTCATTCTATATTAAATAACATGCATAAATATTACACTACAGGCGCATCATATTTAATAACATGCATCCTATACTATGTTCATAATATTATTCTATATGATTATAAATCTAAACATTAATGTAAGTTCATAATGTTTCTTCGATCTATATGATCATAAAAATAAACTTTCATGTTATAAAAATAAAGTTTAATGTATATAAACATTATACAATAGGTGCATCGGCACTATAGTGTGCGGTTAAGAGTGAAAATGGATATAACCCATGTTATTTTAAGAGGACGAACTTGTCTCACATTTTAAAATAGTAATTACATATTTTCCTTAAATTTTCATCCAAAGAAAAACAAGTTTAAGTACAGTTTAGTTTAGTTTTAAAAGTGGTACATGTAGTATCATATTTGAAAAAAGATATTGATGAGTGATGACCAAAATAAAAGCAAATAATTTGAGTACATTGATAAACATGGGTATCCAAATCTCTACACATAAAGAGACATTACATGCTGTAAAATTACATAACAAACATCATCCAAATCTCTACACATAAAGAGACATCACATACATACTGTAAAATTACATAACAAACATCCAAATCTCTACACAGAAAGAGACATCACATACATACTGTAAAATTACATAACAAATTTCACCATTTATCTTAATTATAACTTAGACCGTACTTATTGACCAACTTAATTATATTAAATACGTATGCAAATAAACCCAGAATTCTAATGCTTCCTGGAAGGGATAATTGCTGCGGTTTCCACTATCTTGTCCATGAAAATGTCTGTGTCCTCAGAACTGAGATTTAGGGATGCTTGTAGGACTGAAGGAGATAAGGCTTTCCAAACTGATTCAACCCCAGCTAAACGCAGTAATTTTGGCCTGTAAAGAGAAAATAGAGAGGAAGGTTAAATCAAGCTTATAAGACTTGACTAAATTAATAGCCTCAGCCAATAATATTGGTCTAGTGAAACAAAATGACTTTTCTAAATAGAAAGTCATGATTTGTAGGAGACCATATTAACTTTTTGTGCAGATTGAGAAAATATGTAAGTGTATGGGCCCTTAGTGTCGCGAAGCAAACAAAAAAAATTAGAATTTCTGTTTAATGTTTACTAATATTAATTACTCACTCTGAAGATGTCACTGTTGACACAAACTCCAGTCCTTCTGAATCGGCTATGAGTGAACCGACAAAGAATTTGGGCAAGACAAATACGTGGCCGGCCTCAAGTTTGTCATCCAAAGCCAGTTGACCGTTAAGGCCGACAATCTGAATCTGAGCGCTCCCACTAACGACATAACCTATTTCGTACGAGGAATCTGCCGTGTATCCCGGAGTTAACATGGAGCCAGGTTCGAGCTTTACGAGGTTCCCGCTTAGGTTAACGCGGGTGAGCAAAGGGAAATTCTCAGCCGTGGCGGAAATCAGAGACCCGCCGTTCTTGCTGGTGACAGGTGGCAACGCATTCTCGAGATTGAACACCATCTCTTTCCGGTTATTGTTTGGGGGGTTTTTGATGTTCAGTTTTTCTTTGAGTTTGGTAATGACGGTAGCGCTTTGGCTTTTGAATAGGGTTTTGGATTCACTAATGGATATGCCGAAACCTCTGGCGAGAAAATCGGCGGAGAAACCGCCGAGCATGCCCAGAGCTCCGGCCAGGAAGTAGTAGTTGAACGGGCCGGCAGTGTTGGAGTCGGAGGTTTCTCCCAAGAATACTATGACCACGTCGGAGTCTCCGTCGTTGTACCACCACGACACGGCTCCTAATTCCACCGGAATCGCATCACCTTTCGTGATTTTGACTACCTTCTCGGTGGTGCTGTCCGGAGATATCATTCCGACCACGCAACACCCTGCAATACGATTATATTATATTAATTAACCATGCATAAGTTTCATCCCGCAGAATACAAATTACAACGCAATATGTTGAGAGAAAAGTAGTAGAGTAATTCAAACCAAAGTAGTCAACTTGTTGACTTGTTAATTACTAGAGTTTAAGTTTGATTCTCAATTAAAGCAGTTGGGTTTTTTTCCTCTTTTGAATCGGTCAATTATGGTAATCTAAATTGGATTACTTTTATGTGGTCTGATTAAAGTCATAATGCTAGATTTATTGTGCACACCACATGCAAATAGTGGAAGTTGGTATCTCTCATCACTTAAGGGGCAAAACTCCATACCCCAATCAAGTTGGTCAATCTGTTAGCCATAAGGTTTCGTTATAACAAGATTCATAGTTAGAGGATCCTCTTAGTCTGGTTTAAACCGATCAACTATGACAATTTAAACTAATTTAGCTCCTCATCGTCCCGTGATCCTAAGGCGGACTTCAACGTCACTAAAAAAAAAACAGAGAGAAGTGTTTGTATTGTATACCTTGAAGAACGTAGCCGATCTTCTTGGAATCAGCGTAATGTGGGAGGGCAAAGCCAAGAGGTTGAAGAACCAACTTGCCGGCGGCGAGGTTTGCCTGGGCGAGAAAAGGGGCGACGGAAGTGGACCAAGTGTAGTATCCACCACCCTCTCCTTCATAAACGGTTTGGTCAGCCATTTGTGGTGCTAAGTTAAACTCCATTGATGATCAAAGAAGAAATTAAAACTCTTGAAACCTTAAACAGATAGAAGATGTGTATATTGGACGAGGAAATGAAAGATGTTTTCTGGTTTTCGTTGGCTGTGTGAATTGTACTGTGGACAACTTCGTCGCCATATTTATAGAGAAAGATAGATGCATATATGCATGCATGCATGGTTGGAGTAACGTGTGCTCAATATAATTTCACTGAACTGTTCACATTTTGGTCGTCGGCCACCAAATTAAAATACCCAGCGAACCCCTCACCAAAATATATTGAAGTTTAATTTGTTTGTACTATAGGTGCTCCGTGGGCTACGTGGCACGTCCGTGTTCATGTTCTGTTTTCTCACTTTTTTTCTTTCTTTTTTTTTAACAAATGATCGATGGGTAATATCACATCTTAACAGCAATGAATCTAGCCCCTTAATTCAATCATAGCTTGGATGGATAAAATTAAATCCGTACGTACATGTTTTTCCATTCAGAGAACGTTACACAACAAATTAAACAATCGATTTCTTACAAGACAACATTTTGTGGGGCAAGATTTTAAGGTAAAAATTTGTGTGAAGCTGTCTTATTGGTCTTAATCGGTTAAATGAGTCAAATTTTTTATTAATGGGTTTAAAAGATCCAATCCGTCTCGCAAATTGAGACCTGTGAAACAGTCTTACACAAGTTTTATTCAAATTTTAAACGATATTTTAAGCAACACGCAAAGAGGATAAGGATGAGCAGTCCCCATGGCTTCGATCTATCGATTTTTTACTTACTCCATGAGAAAGAGCATAGTCGATATATGGACATTGACATACCGACCAATCATAGTTTATTATTATTATTATTATTTTGAGTAGTATTGACTCTATTACGATGTAATATCTGTTTATAGCTACTTTCTCAACCAAATGAAAGACAGAGAGCCAAATGAGGCTCGACCCACCCCTCTCATGTATAATATGAATAAAAAAAATCTTAGTTGTACTTCAAAATTTACAATAATTGTATACTTATCATTTTTAATAAAATAAAAATAAAAATTCCACCATTCGATTCTTTCTCTATCTATCCAGTGATCTCTTCAGTACATTGTACATTAAAAATAGAGCCTACAACAATGTTGTTATGATTCTAATTGTCGATGTTTGATTTTGAAATATGATGATATATTCACGTTATTTTCAAACATGATTAATGGATGCAACTAAGATTCTAAGAAAATTAGGTCTTGCATGAGACTTTAATTTTAACAAAAATGTCATACAAAATATAATCATGCATGTCTGACTTTTTAAAACTATGAATTTACGTGTACAATTAGATTTTTTATTGCTGAATTGGACACATGCAATTTCTCCATACGCACTGGTTGATTTTGAAATATGATCATATATTCACGTTATTTTCAAACATGATGAATGGATGCAAATAAGAAAATTAGGTGTCATTTGAAATTAAAAAAAAAAAAAAAAAAAAAAAAAAAAAAAAAAAAAAAAAAAAAAAAAAAAAAAAAATAAAAAAAAAAAAAAGTAAAAAAAGTCTCGCATGAGACTTTAATTTTTAACAAAAATGATCATACAAATATAATCAAATGTTTGACTTTTTAAAACTATGAATATAATTTACGTGTACACAGGGCATTTGGTCGGAATGAGACTTTAATTTTGGTAGGCTGGGCTTTAGGAATCCATTTCCTTTTTGTGCAAGTAATCCTATGTGTAAAATGGATCCAAGTTTTAATGGAACTTAAGGCAATTTATGCAGCATCCTTGTTCTAAGTCTCTTATTACTTATTAGCGCGCGTTCCATTACTTGACCATTCATACTTCTACTTCGTTCATTTTAATGGTTTTGTTAGCGATCCGTAGACCAGGGCCGGTTTGGGCTGTGCAAGCTGAGCTACAGCACTGGACTTCAAATTTTATAAAACTTAATATTTAATTTTTACTTAGCTAGTTAAGACATTAAAAAATTAAAAATTTACGGTCAATATTTAAAGATTCTAATGGAAAAGTGGTAAAAATGCATGTTTATTGTAATTCATACTTGAAATGAGGTTCAAATCCTACCTTGTGCACATCTTTCTTTACTTTTAGTAAGGACTCATTTATTTACAAGAACTCGTAAAATCAACATATATATTTATAATTTTTTTAAATAGAAATTCTCCATGGTACAAAATCCATTTGAGATCTTACAGAAGATCGAAGATTAAATCTTCTAGCCCCCACTTGAGGATACTCATGTGTCATAGCCTACAAATTATGCACTAGAGATAAATTGCAGTAGGAAGATCTTGTGTGATGAGCTTGAATGAAAGGATGTAGGCAATAATCAAACTCGTGATGTAATGTTTAAGTACGAGAGTCATGCTTCGCCAACTCGAACACTATTTTCGGGACAACCATAAACAATTCTATGAACACAGAAACTAACTCTGAGTGTGAAGAGCCGCAACAACGAAGGGCTAATTGGAGATCAATCATTATACGGTGTACCATGATTCACATCGCAAACTAGACCACTAATAAGTCCCAAAAATAAAGTCTCAATCGAACATTGTAGACATTCATAAAGTTTTTCAAGTACAAATAAATCCAAAACAAATCCTGAATCCAGAATCACTCCAAATGAAATCTAACTGACTCATCACGAAAAATTACAATATGACAAACTTGAATTGGAATATCGTGATTATCAAGCTGGGATGACTGACTGATGAACTCGACTAAATTTCCCTGCTAGATATAACATACTACTTGACATCATCAAATTACAAGATAAAATAGCCATTTATTTTAATTTAGACAGTACAGTGATCAACACAAACTTGTATGCATAAATAATATGAAATTCTACTTATTCTTGGAAGGGATAATTGCTGTGGTTTCCACTATCTTGGCCTTGAAAATTTCTGTTTCCTCCGCACTGAGATTTAGGGATGCTTGTAGGATAGATGGGGATAAAGCTTTCCAAACTGATTCAACCCCAGCTAAACGCCGTAACTTTGGCCTGTAAAGAGAGAAACAGATTTATTCAAATGGGACCGTTAAGACTAGACTAGAATAACGGCGCCGTTTATCTAATAATTAAGTACTCACTCTGCAGACGTCACTGTAGAGACAAACTCGATTCCTTCTTTATCGGCTATGAGTGAACCAACAAAAAATTTGGGCAAAACAAAGAGGCTGCCGGCGGCAACTTTGCCGTCAAAAACCAGTTGACCGTTAAGGCCGACAATCTGAATCCGAGCGCTCCCACTCGCGACATAGCCTAGCTCGTACGAGGAATCTGCCGTGTATCCCGGAGTTAACATGGAGCCAGATTCGAGTTTTACGAGGTTCCCGCTTAGGTTAACGCGGCTGAGCAAAGGGAAATTCTCAGCCGTGGCGGAGACCAGAGAGCCGCCGTTCTTGATGTTGACAGATGGCAACGCGCTCTCGAGGTTGAACACCATTTCTTTCCGGTTTTTGTTTACGAGGTCGGAGATTTTCAGTTTGGCTTTGAGTTTGGTAATTAAGGCGGCGGTTTGGGTTTTGAATAGCGTTTTGGATTCAGTTACGGATATGCCGAAACCTGTGGCGAGAAAATCGGCGGAGAAACTGCCGAGCATGCCCAGAGATCCGGCCAGGAAGTAGTAGTTGAACGGGCCGGCGTTGTTGGAGTCGGAGGTTTCTCCCAAGAATACTATGACCACGTCGGAGTCTCCGTCGTTGTACCACCACGTCAAGGCTCCTAATTCCACCGGAATCATATCACCTTTCGTGACTTTGACTACCTTCTCGGTGGTGCTGTCCGGAGATATCATTCCGACCACGCAACACCCTGCAATACGATTAGAAACCATAACTGTGTGATGTAAACTTGACCACAAAAGAAAAAGGCCGCTTGTTGATTTTGACTTACTTGATCACTATTAGCTGTTTGACTTGATCTAAAAATCAATAAGTGTTTGATTAATCAACTTCTTATAATTTTAAAATGTTAAAATTCAAAAAGATATCAAAATAGCTTATCAGCTAATTTACCAAACACCTTTCTA
>CM008334.1:4468004-4480835 GCA_002525835.2 Ipomoea batatas | reverse complement strand
TATAGACGAATGAACACACGGAGAGGAAGTACCTTGTTTTTGAGGCGGTAAATTTTTCTCGTCCTGAAACCAAATAAAACAGAACCAGTTTAACGAAATAGAAGCCGAACGCAAAATCGAAATCTCACTTAAATCAGCAGGAGAAGAAGATCAGAAACTTGATTTTTGCTTTTCTGAATAAATCCTCGAAAATAACTACTAAGCGGAACTAAAAGCGAGCTTATAATAATCGTTACTAAAGAATTCACTTCAATTCAGGTCACAGTCCAATCAAATCAAATAAACTAACTGGAGTGGAGCAAATTGATGCATCAATAACAATAATATGCACCGGAAATGATGAGATTTGAAGGTAAACTGAAGTTCCGATGAACATGAATTGTTAGATTTAGCAATTACCTGAGACATGGCTAGAGCGAGCAGGGAAAGTGAGAGAGAGAGCCTTCCTCGACTACGCCACGAATCAGAAGAAAAGGGTTTTTGAGGGAGTGAGAGAAATTGTGACGGACGATTTCTCTACGAATTGGAGTTAAGCAAGCGGGCCCCCACCAATCCTCATCCCGCTGTAAACGAATGGCGCCGATAAGATTCTCGCTGATCCTTTACCCAGATGCTGATAGTTTCCTACTCATTTTGGGCCTAATAATTGTCGGCCCATTAACAAAATTTTGGCCCTTTATGAGTGTTCTTTACAGGGAGGCAGTGAGATAACGTTGTTGGATATTAATCTTTGTCCAATGAGAATTGGATAAATATTATAATATGATGAGTGTTTGAGCTGTAATTCATGGCTCACACGAGTCACACTTCCTTCTATTTTTTATACAAAGGGAAAAAAGTATATGTTAAAAAACATTGTAGCATCACCACACTGGTAACGTAATACAATTTGTCAATGACCTTTTTGGTCTAGTGACACGAAATGACTCTCTTAAATCTTCGAGTCCCAGTTAATACAATATTGACTAAAAAAAATATACAATTCTTCTTAAGAAGTGGTTGAACACCTTCTAGTATCATATAATGATATTGTTTTAAAAATATAGATATATTAAGAATATTGCTCGATCCAAATGGAACATGTAGCTTGGCTGATCAGTTATGATGGTCATTATTCATTTTGGGTTCGTAATGAGTGGACAAATGAGTATACTATGATTATCGTACCTAAATGATCATGAGTTCAATTTTCCACAATACTTTCTCACCAATAAATAAATAAATAATCTTGAGCCACTAAAAAGTCTACCAAATGCTGATTGATGTATTGCTATAGTTGATCTAAAACAACTCTTCCTGTTTTGGCTAATATGAAAGCTTTGGTAAAATATTTGGTACATCTCACAAAATTTTGTTAAAATGTTTAGTCCATCTAACAAGTCCTAATTAATTATTGCGTTTAAGATCAGTTGGAAGCCACAATGCTGAGAGCCTTAGAGATATGGAAATTTTTAAGAAAGATATGTCTTTCTTTTTTTTCTTCCCAAAAGTTTGAATGTCCAATCCAAGTGCTCCCCACGTCCCAACCCGATAGAGAATGTAAATCATGATAACTCAATTGAATATAGAGGCTAGACCTTTGACACAAAGAGCTGACTTGATCAGTTGATCACTGATTTTTCTTCCAAAATTTCACCTAGCTGCACATGCCGGCTAATATTTCTTATTCATAGTACCATGTCTTGTGCTTCAGTCCTTGGTTAGCTTTTGTATGTGACGATGACATTGTGCGAAACAAAATTTTAAAATAAAAAATAAAAAAATCTTCCATTCTACCATTATATTAGAATAAATCTATTCAGATAAGTGTATGGTACGATGATTATGAACAGTACACTAAGATGCTTTTATCCCACAGAATTTGCTCTTGAACCTTGACATAACTAGGAAATTCCCAGAATCATACATAGTACATACATCTTGATTGAAATTTCTTGCTGTTTATTGTTTTCAGATCCATTCAGTCAATTGAAAGCCCAAAAATCAGGCATATATAAACGACGACATCAACAATAAAATCCCCAATTTTGACTTTTAAGCCACCCAATTTCTCCATTATTGTTCACAAGATCACAGTAAAAAAAAATAAAAATTGACAGCCATTAATCTTCAAGAGGGATGGACCTTTTTGGAGTGAGAAGAGATAGCTCTCACGGCAGATCTCATGGAGGCGCCGGCAGAATTCACGGCGGCTTCAATATACTTCTTGGCGGCGACGGTGGCCGCCCGCTCCATGGACTTCCCGACGCTCCTCGCCCTCTCGGCGACGCCGACCAGGCTATCGTACTCCGCCGCCGCCATCCGATCCATCTCCTCCTCGAAGCGGCGGAACTCCTCCATGGCGCTCTCCATGGCCGAGTCCAGATGCTCTTCCGTTTCCTGCAAGTACGCCTCAGCTTCCTGGACCTCCTTCTCCTGCTCGAGCTCCATGGCGGCCCAGGCCTTGTAGGCCTCGAGCTCGAAGAGCTTCATCACGTCTTCAATGGCGCAGGGATCGAAGCTCTTGTCGTGGAGGGCTTGGTCGGAGAGGATTGTGAACTGAGCAATCAGAGCTTCCATTTTTGCGGGCTTTCTTGTGCGGTGCAGATTAGTGGATGGGGTAGTGGGTTGAGAAATGGGAATCGTATAAAGAGTGGGCCTTTTTATATTCCAATAATTTAATACTCTATAATTAGTGTATATGGCAGACAATTTCATGATTTCATCTTCATGCGATTTAGCTTTAATGATTTCAGTAACGGTCAAATTTTATATGAGAAATGATGCAAGAGTAAGTTTTGCGTTAGATTGACTATACCTACAGTATTTTTTAGTTAAATTATAAATTTTTTTATATAAGCATAAAAAAAAATTATTTATTACATTATTTGAACTCATTTTTTTTTATACATTTCACAGTGAGACAATCTCATACTTATTTATAGTATAGGGGACATTGGTTGAATTAGTATTGATGATTTTACTTAACCAGAGTACTAAAATTTGTATTTAAAATATCATAAATAAAAGTTTTAGTGAGTTGAATAATACATAGCTATGTACATATAGTTAGCAAATAGTATTAACCAAAGTTCATAGTGTAATTTGATCTAAGTGTGTGAGTCATGATACACTAATTAGTATCTCTAAGGTTGTAAAAATTACGAGTATGCACCAGTCGACTGTCTAGATTTTCATTGTAATTGGTGTTCTAAGTGGCCTAGGCGTCGATTTAGCTGTGGCGGACTAGACGGTCGATTAGCTATTATTCTGTTTATTTAAATAGGTACAACGTGGTTTTGTGCAAAAATATGGCTTGGTTGCAGAATGCATAATTGAGGGTGGGCATCTTATCCTTTTTCATAGTTGAGATATGAAAGTTGGAGGGTGGTGGGATGGAGTGGGCCAACAGCGACGCATTTTGTCAAAACGCCATTCATGCAATCTTGTCACTGGAAGAAAGGTCAATTACCAATTTACCACCACGTTCAATCTATGAATTTGGCCAAGGTAGGGGGCATTTGTGTACATTTACGCTTCATTCCCACTTCTCTGTTAATCCTTTCTTGCTTATATATACTGTACTAGCTCTTCATAGTCTCTGTACTTCTTCTTCTTCATTCTGTAATAAGCTTCTACTTCCATCAATACAACTTATCATAGTTCTCTTTTCCTCTTGCTATACGTGTGAACAATTCCAACTTAACACTGTGTTTCTGGGTTTAACGTTGGTGTTTCACCCATTGTCGCTCTAAAGCCATTAACGTTTGTGAATTACTCAATTACAAGAGACTAGCGAGAGAAGGGAACATAGGATAGATAGATGTGGAGTTTCTATGGCTTCCTGTAGTTTTGGTTTCTATTTGTTTGGATTATAATTTATGAATGGCCACCTTTGTACATTCAGACAACAACATATATATAGAAGTAGTAATATGTTATAATCAGTAATTGTATAATTATATTGTACTTGGAAAAGTGGTGTAGCAATTCAATTGATGCATTAAATCAACATTATTCGATCTTTAACATTAAACACACATAAGTAGAGGAGAATTGTTTATATAGATATGCGCTGATCCATCAGCTTGTTCTGCATGCCAAGAAACCTGATTGTGAATCATTAGAGAATTCACCAGCTGTGATGTTCATTTACTCAGCATTTACCTGCTTCCTCTCCTTCCAGTTTCTCAGCTTAATGGCAATGAACACATAAATGTTGTCGGCCGTGTTATCCAGAAAGCGGAAATAGGCATATCTCCAGGATTTGGACAGCAGCAGACTTCCCCAGAATGCCCAGAATCCTGGGATGAATCCAGCCCCCATGCTAATGAAGAACGAGGCTGCTCCGTCTAGCCAATCACTTGCGTGATGTTGGATTTCGGGATCATTATGATTCATGCAGTGAGGGTCTTCAGGTAAAGGTGTGGAGCATTCTGTTGTAAGAGGTGGGCCGCACAAGTATCTATTTCCTATGTAAGAAGAGTTGTCAAATGTGTCAAGTTGTGGGCCTTTGGGAATTTCTCCGGACAAATGGTTGTAGGAGAGGTTGAGAACTTCAAGGGAGTAAATAGCTGCCATGTTTGGTGGAATGGAGCAAGAAAGGTTATTCCTGGACAAATCAAGAACTTCCAGTTCTTTCAAGACACTGATGCCAGGAGGAATAGGTCCTGATAGATTATTTGCCGACAAATTCAATTCTCTCAACTGAACAAGACTGGCAAGTTCCCCTGGAATCTCACCTGAAAGAAAGTTGCCTGATAGATCAATCACTGCATATTTTAAGAAAAACCAGATGAATGGAGAACTAAACCTGTTATATTCACTAGAAATTGCCATTATGATGGTCTCTACTACATCCTTCTCATATCCTGTATATTGATCATAAATGAAGGAGGGGACGTCTTCAACCCCCGCCATAGTGAGAAAATTATTGACACACCTTGGAATTGTTCCTGTCAATGCATTGTTACTAAGATCCAAAATCATTAGGTACTCAAGTCTGCAAAGTCGAGGAGGGATGGCTCCACTAAACTGGTTTTCCCGTAAAATAAGAACTATCAGTTCTATGCAAATTTCCCCAATCCATATTGGTATATTTCCAGTTAGATTATTTGAACCAACATCAAAAAGAGTCAACCTTCTCAAGTTCTGCAATGATGAAGGCAGCTCTCCCAAGAAATTGTTTTCTCGCAGTATTAAGATCTTGAGATTCTGCAGATTTCCAAGTGATTGAGGTATTTCTCCAAAGAGGAAGTTACTGCCCAAATTCAAGACAATCAGCTCTTTCCCATTTACCCAGCAGTCAGGAAGTAGTCCTGATAGATCATTTGATGATAAATCTAAGAAACTTAGAGAATTATTCTCAACAAGTGATTCACATACAGGGGAAACAGTGCCACTGAAAGAATTCATTTCAAGAATAAATAATTTCATCCTTGAGGAAAAACGTGGCAGAGGTCCTTGGAAATGGTTCCAACTCAAGTCTACTACTGAGAGACTAAACCTTGACAAATCTGGCACTTCACCTCTAAGTTGGTTTGAAGAAAGATCCATGTGCTCCATTGCAGGAGAGAGGTCCCAAAACCAGTCAGGTACCTTGTCTGAAATCCCAGAACGAGAGATATCAATGAAGGAGAATGTTTTCTGGGTCCTTAGCCAACTCGGGAAGCGATGCCCTAGTTCACAAGATCGTAGGGCTATAACATCAAGTTGGAAAGAGGGAATCCAACTTTGGCTCATCTTCAGGACAATTGAGTTATAAGATAAATCCAATTCCTTCAAATCACTGAAGTTGAGTGATTCTTGAGTAAGTGTGTCCTTGAAAGAATTCCAAGCAACATCCAAAACTACTAGATGCTTAAGGTGCATGATGTTTTTGGCTAAAGAACCATTTAGGCGGTTACCAGAGAAGCGCACTTCTTTCAAAAGTGATGGTAGTGCAGACGGTAACTCGCCTGTGAGATTGTTTTCTGAGAGATCAAGTACTGTGAGTGAGGTCATGGTTTGGAAAGTCTCTGGAATTGAACCTTGGATTTCACTGTTTTTTAGGTTCAGAGTAGCAAGACTGCTGAGGTTGAATAACCAACTTGGTATTAAATACCCAAAATGGTTATGTGAGAGATCAAGAATTTGCAGAGAAGTGAAGTTAAGAAAAGGCAGTGTAGGGGGAATATGAAGAGAGTAAAGATGGCAGGCAGATAGATTTAACTTGATGAGAGATGGTTGCATGTTGATTGCATGAAGCCAACTATTCCAACTTCCAAGATTTACCCAACTCAAGTCAATAACCTTGAGAGAGGATAGTTGGCTTAGCCAGTCATGGTTGTTTACTCTTAGATTGCCACCAGAACCACTCAGATCAAGGTACTGAAGGCGCGAAAGATTTCCAAGATGATCAGGAACTATCCCACTAAACTTAGCACTTGAAAGATTCAAGTACTCTAAGTTTTTGAAAGAGCCAATGAAATCAGGAATTTGACTATAGAAAAATTCATTGTGGCTAAGGTCTAGATGTCTCAAATATGGCAAATCAAGCAATGAATTTCTAAGCGCACCTCGCAAGGAGTCAGCTTGACTTGTGCTGTGAAGATCAAGAGTGGTGACATGCCCGGTTCTCTTGTCGCATTCAATACCCTCCCATATGCAGCAATCTTGGTCAGTAGTCCAGGAGGGAAGCAGGTTTGAAGGATTTTTGAATCCTTGTTTGAAGTTAAGAAGGGCATCTTTTTCAGTTTCAGGGCAACGGATGATGTTAGAACTTACTGCAGTAGAAGAAAAATGAGCTAAATGAAGTAGGAGGAAAAGGATGAATAACTTCCTAGCTTCCATGGAGATTGATTGTGAAATCACGATAGTATAGTAGAAGTTTAGCAAAGAAATAAGAACTGTGGGTTGTGATCTATTGAATAGATTACAAGCACAATATATAATCCCATGATAGCTTTCAGGGTTTACTGATGACTCTACTACATGTACCAAATGGGTAATTTGCAGGTTTGCAGTAACTCTGAATGTAGACAATATTATTTTAAAATAGTTAAGTTCATCAATGAAAACAGAGTTGCAGAAACACGGATTACACTTTCTGTTAGGTAGCATTCAATGTGATAGCGTAAATGTAAACGGGGTCTACGATTACACTACGGATACGTGTATTACGGGTGGTGTGGAATGTCGCTCTGCCGGTCAGACGGTCAGTCTACCGGTCAACGACTGAGTGGTATCGCTCTACGGGTGACGAACAGTGATAAAGAGTAAGCAGGAGAAAGACAATGAGCAAATCGCAAGTGTATTAGTGTAGTACTGATGAGTTCTCGTGAGTCCCCCCTTCAAGTGAGGGGAATGACCCCTATTTATACAAAGTGGATTCACTATGCACATGGTGTCTGATATGCAAGTGGATGGCATATTTGCATGGGCTGAACAGGCACTCCGCAAAATGCGCATCGGTTTGCTCGAAGTGGTTGAGTCACTCGAGGTGATGAAAACACGGATCCATTGTTCCCGAAAAGTTGTCGGTCGTCACATCAAGCAACTGTTGCGCTCGTGAGCCTCCAATCCACTAGGTGTGTTGCTTCTGATCAAGCGGTCGACAGACCGATTGGGTGTTTGTTGACGGACCGATTGCTTTCATTCATGCGGTCGACAAACCGGTTGGGTGACCGTCGACGGACCGATTGGGTGACCGTTGACGGGCGGATGATTTACAGACCGGTTGGGTGACCGTCGACGGACCGATCGGGTGACCGTTGACGGACGGGACGACCGTTGACGGACAGGTGATTTACGGACCGACTAGTACATGTGCATATTTACCCATCACAATGTGTAACGAGCTAAGAGTAGTCAACTGGTCTTGCTTTCCGTTCTTGGTCTTTTTGAACTTTTGATGTTGGGCCATGCTTGATTGAACCTTTTTTTTGGATATACTTTCTGAATATCTGGTGATCACATTAAACTCCAACTAATTCAAAATCGAGCGTTGAGGAGAACTCTGCCGGTGCCGTTAGCTGCAATGCTTGATGTAACTATTGTTAGAAATAATTTATTTCTAATGTTGATTAATATAATAAAATTTGTAATTCCATAAGACAGTATGATTAGTGATGTATAAAAGCAAAATTATCGGATGAAATTCCCTCCGTTAAAATACAAGGGAAGCAAGAACAATAGTTGGTTTCACTTTTTCCTTTGCTTTTAATCTCTTTTGCTTTCAGCAGAAAAGGGAAACCTTTTTCAGCTTGTTTTATTCACCCATTAGCTTTTCTTTTTCATTGTTTTTGGCAGAATAAAAAGGCAACCAAAGAAACCCATTTCATAGCTTTTGCTTTTTCCTTCAAAAGAAAACAAAGAAACCCATCCCATTTTGCTTTCTTTCATTTCATTTCGGCAAGAAGGAAGGGGAAAAGACCATTTCCTTTGTTTTTTCATCCCACTCTTTTTCTTTAGACTTGCTTTCTCAACCTCTTGGCATCAAGATTTTCTAGTCTCTATATGTCAGGAGGTGATTAAGATTAAGGTACACATATTAAAGAGGTGAAGCATTTTGTTATTTATTCGAATTCGAGATTATATCTCCAATGTGGTTGGTAAAGTTATTCTGCTCAAACTGCAATTTTATTAGCTGAAATGGTTATGTCTATCCTCCAAATCTGTAAGAATCACTTGGTCATCCATTGCTACACCAAGTTGAACAAATTGAACATGTCATCTTTCCATGATTCCATCTACCTCTCTCTCTCTCTTTCATATTCTTCTTTCTTCTCTGCACCCATAAAAGACTTGCCCTTTTCTGAAACTATGTCTGTTCTCTCCAACAATCTCATGTTATGAAACCTGCAACAAATAAAAAAACCTACCAAAAATTTTGTTAGCTTAGTATGAGTGATATGACCTAAGAATGTCTTTAAGGCATCCAATTTGCATATAACTACAACCATAACATAAATCCATTGTCCGAGTTAATTATATTCCCCACAAAAGGCTACACCCTGGCCCGACAGGATAGGGGAGGGTAAATCACAGTGACTTGATCTTGACCCATGGGGAGAATCTCTAATTAAGTTAGTATTTTTTTTAATTTATAATTATTATTAAAATAATTAAATTTTAAGAAGAATGAGAGACGGAGAGAGAGTTAGGAGTAGCTAGAAAAAGAAGATAAATTAGTTGAAAAGAAATGTTAAAATGAAAGAAAACTAACATATATTTAATGCTGAAAGTGCTTTTGGCATTTCTAATTGAATCATGAAACAGAACAAAATGTAATTTGTTTGTGAATTACAAGAGACTAGCGAGAGAAGGGAACATACAACATAGGATTAGATAGATGTGGACTTTCTATGGCTTCCTGTAGGTTTGGTTTCTATTTGTTTGGATTATAATTTTTCAATGTGCTCTGGTCCATCAGCTTGATCTGCATGCCAAGAAACCTGACTGTGAATCATTAGAGAATTCACCAACTGTGATGTTCATTTACTCAGGCAGTTATCTGCTTCCTCTCCTTCCAGTTTCTCAGCTTAATGGCAATGAACACATAAATCTTGTCGGCAGTGTAATCCAGAAACCGGAAATAGGCATATCTCCAGGATTTGGACAGCAGCAGACTTCCCCAGAATGCCCAGAATCCTGGAATGAATCCAGCCCCAATGCTAATGAAGAAGGAGGCTGCTCCATCTAGCCAATCACTTGCGTGACGTTGGATTTTGGGATCATTATGATTTTTGCAGTGAGGGTCTTCAGGTAAAGGTGTGGAGCATTCTGTTGTAAGAGGCCTGCCGCACAAGTATCTATTTCCTATGTAAGAAGAACTGCCAAATATGTCATATTGTCCGTGTTTGGGAATTTTTCCCGACAAATGGTTGTAGGAGAGGTTGAGAACTAGAAGGAAGAATGGCATGTTTGGTGGAATGGGGCAAGAAAGGTTATTCCTGGACAAATCAAGAACTTCCAAAATGCTCAGGTTATTGATGCCAGGAGGAATAGGTCCTGTTAGATTGTTTGCCGACAAATTCAATGCTCCCAACTTAACAAGACTGGTAAGTTCCCCTGGAATCTCACCTGAAAGAAAGTTGCCTGATAGATCAATACTAGTTAATAGCAAGCTTCATAAGGAGAACAAGGTGAATGGAAATCTAAACCTGTTATATTCACTAAAAATTGTGATTATGATGGTCTCTACTACAACCTTCTAATATGCTGTATATTGATCAAAAATGAAGGAGGGAATGCCTTCAACCCCAGCCATAATGAGAAAATTATTGACACACTTTGGAATTGTTCCTGTCAGTGCATTGTTACTAAGGTCCAAAACCATTAGGTACTCAAGTCTGCAAAGTTGAGGAGGGATAGCCCCACTAAACTGGTTTCCCCGTAAAACAAGAACAATAAGTTCTGTGAAAAATTCACCAATCCATATTAGTATACTTCCAGTTAGATTATTTGAACCAACATCAAAAACAGTCAACCTTCTCAAGTTCTGCAATGATGAAGGCAGCTCTCCCAAGAAATTGTTTTCTTGCAGTCTTAAGATCTTGAGATTCTGCAGATTTCCAAGTGATTGAGGTATTTCTCCAAAGAGGAAGTTACTACCCAAATTCAAGACAATCAGCTCTGTCCCATTTACCCAGCAGTCAGGAAGTAGTCCTGATAGATTATTTGATGATAAATCTAGGAACCTTAGAGAATTATTATAAACCAGCGATTCACATACAGGGGAAACAGTGCCACTGAAAGAATTAGTTCTTAGAATAAAAACTTTCATCATTGAGGAAAAATGTGGCACAGGACCTTGGAAATTGTTGCCACTCAAGTCTACTACCGAGAGACTAAATCTTGACAAGTCTGGCAGTTGACCACTAAGTTGGTTCCAAGAAAGATTCATATGCTCCATTGCAGGAGAGAGGTCCCAAAACCAGTCAGGTACCTTTTCTGAAATACCAGCACTAGAGATATCAATGAAGGAGAATGTTTTCTGAGTCCTTAGCCAACTCGGGAAGCGTTGCCCTAGTTGACAATGCCCTAGGGATATAACATCAAGTTGGAAAGAGGGAATCCAACTTTGGCTCATCTTCAGGACAATTGAGTTATAAGATAAATCCAATTCCTTCAAATCACTAAAGTTGAGTGACTCTTGAGTAAGTGTGTCGTTCAAATAATTCCGAGCAACATTCAAAACTACTAGATGCTTAAGGTGCATGATGATTTTTGCTAAAGAACCATTTAGGTTGTTACCAGAGAAGCGCACTTCTTTCAAAAGTGATGGCAGTGCAGACGGTAACTCGCCTCTGAGATTGTTTTCTGAGAGATCAAGTACTGTGAGTGAGGTCATGGTCTGGAAAGCCTTTGGAATTAAACCTTGGATGTCACTGTTTTTTAGGCTCAGAGTAGCAAGGCTGCTGAGGTTGAATAGCCAACTTGGTATTAAAGACCCAAAATGGTTTTGTGAGAGATCAAGAATTTGCAGAGAAGTGAAGTTAAGAAAAGGCACTGTAGGGGGAAGAGAGTAAAGATGGCAAGCAGATAGATTTAACTTCTTGAGAGATGGTTGCTTATTGATTGCATGCAGCCAACTATTCCAACTTCTGAGGTCTACCCAACTCAAGTCAATAACCTTGAGAGAGGATAGTTGGCTTAGCCAGTCATGGTTGTTTACTCTTAGATTGTGACCAGAACCACTCAGATCAAGGTACTGCAGGTGCGAAAGGTTTCCAAAATGATCAGGCACTATCCCTCTGAAGTTAGCACTTGAAAGATTCAAGTACTCTAAGCTCTTTAAAGAGCCAATGAAATCAGGAATTTGAATATAGTGAAAATCATTGTGGCTAAGGTCTAGATGTCTCAAATATGGCAAGTCAAGCAATGAATTTCTAAGCTCACCTCGCAAGGAGTCTGCTTGACTTGTGCTGTGAAGATCAAGAGTGGTGACATGCCCGGTTGTGTTGTCGCATTCAACACTCTCCCATTTGCAGCAATCTTGCTCAGTAATCCATGAGGAAAGCAGGTGTGAAGGGTTTGTGAACCCTTGTATGAAGTTTAGAAGGGCATCTTTTTCAGTTTCAGGGCAAAGGATGATGTTAGAACTTACTGCAACAGAAGAAAAATGAGCTAAATGAAGTAGGAGGACGAGGAGAAGGATGAACAACTTCCTAGCTTCCATGGAGATCGATGGTGAATCCATGAAAACAGAGTTGCAGAAACACAGACGACAAATTTTATTCCTACGTAGCATTCGAGGTGTAAGGAACTACTATCTTGTAGTGGCAAACGTGCATTGTCTTATTTTCCAATTCTTCAGAGTCTATCTTCAGTTGGTGAGTGGGATTTAGACATCTTCAGAGCTTTAAGTAGTTCAAGCTGTCACCTTTACCTGGGAGCAGGCTTGATTTAATGTTTTTTCTTTTGTTTTTTAGTTGCATAATTTTTTCCAGATTCCCTAGTGAATGAGGTATTTTTCCAAAGAGGAAGTTGACAATAAGCTCTGTCCCATTTACCCAGCAGTTAGGGAGTGGTCCTGATAGATTGTTCAATGATAAACCTATGAAACATGGAGATTTATCCTCAACAAGCGACTCACATACAGGGAAGCAGAACCATATAATTTCCTTAGTGGAGTTTCACATGGATCATCATCATCACACTATTTGGTCTCAAGGTTGTTTGCCATCATTGTTAAAAAAAAAGGTTGTTTGCCATCCCTGCAAAACGGCAAATTGTCAAAAGAAACGCCAAAATCAGTCTCCAATGGGGATGGCAAAACAGCTAACTTTTGCCGATTGTGAATACTGCAGCACTATTCACTTGCCCTATTTTTTTTAAACTTTTATATATTCTTGTTTCTCAATTTCTTTT
>CM008334.1:4416054-4436028 GCA_002525835.2 Ipomoea batatas | reverse complement strand
TTCCTTCATGATACCAAAGAAACTCTCGTGAATCCATCAACAATTTCATTTCACTACAGTAAAGCTCGTATAGAGTATAGACGAATGAACACACGGAGAGGAAGTACCTTGTTTTTGAGCCGGTAAATTTTTCTCCTCCTGAAATCAAATAAAACAGAACCAGTTTAACGAAATAGAAGCCGAACGCAAAATCGAAATCTCACTTAAATCAGCAGGAGAAGAAGATCCGAAACTTGATTTTTGCTTTTCTAAATAAATCATCGAAAACAACTACTAAGCGGAACTAAAAGCGAGCTTATAATAATCGTTACTAATATTAAAAAATTAAAGAATTCACTTCAATTCAGGTCACAGTCCAATCAAATCAAATAAACTAACTGGAGTGGAGCAAATTGATGCTTCAATAACAATCATATGCACCGGAAATGATGAGATTTGAAGGTAAACTGAAGTTCCGATGAACATGAATTGTTAGATTTAGCAATTACCTGAGACATGGCTAGAGCGAGCAGAGAGAGAGAGAGAGTATTCTTCTTATTTCTTCGACTACGCCACGAATCAGAAGAAAAGGGTTTTTGAGGGAGTGAGAGAAATTGTGACGGACGATTTCTCTACGAATTGGAGTTAAGCAAGCGGGCCCCCACCAATCCTCATCCCGCTGTAAACGAATGGCGCCGATAAGATTCTCGCTGATCCTTTACCCAGATGCTGATAGTTTCCTACTCATTTTGGGCCTAATAATTGTCGGCCCATTAACAAAATTTTGGCCCTTTATGAGTGTTCTTTACAGGGAGGCAGTGAGATAACGTTGTTGGATTTTAATCTTTGTCCAATGAGAATTGGATAAATAATATGATGAGTGTTTGAGCTGTAATTCATGGCTCACACTTCTATTTTTTATACAAAGGGAAAAAAAAGTATATGTTAAAAAACATTGTAGCATCACCACACTGATAGTGTAATACAATTTGCCAATGACTTTCTGGTCTAGTGGCACGAAATGACTCTCTTAAATCTTCGAGTTCCCGTCAAAACGGTATTGACTAAAAAAAAATACAATTCTTCTTAAGAAGTGGTTGAACACCTAATATTGCTCGATCCAAATGGAACATGTAGCTTGGCTGATCAGTTATGGTGGTCATTATTCATTTTGGGTTCGTAATGAGTGGACAAATGAGTATACTATAATTATCGTACCTAAATGATCACAAGATCAATTTTCCATAGCACTCTCTCACCAATAAATAAATAAATAATCTTGAGCCACTAAAAAGTCTACCAAATATAATGCTGATTGATGTATTGTGTATACTCTATAGTTGATCTAAAACAACTCTTCCTGTTTTGCTAATATGAAAGCTTTGGTAAAATATTTGGTACATCACACAAAATTCTGGTAAAATGTTTAGTCCATCTAACAAGTCCTAATTAATTACGGAGTATTACTTTTAAGTTCAGCTGGAAGCCACAATGCTTAGAGCCTTAGAGATATGGAATTATTTTAGAAAGATATTTCTTTCTTTTTTTTCTTCTTCTTTGAATGTTTAATCCAAGTGCTTCGCATGTGACCACGTCCCAACCTGACAAAAAATATAAATCATAGTAACTCAATTGAATATAAAAAGGCTAGACCTTTGCCACAAAAAGCCGACTTGATCCCTAATTTTTCTTCCAAAATTTCATCTCTGTAGCTAACTGAACTGAACTGCCAGGCTAATATTTCTTATTCATAGTACCATGTCATGTGCTTCAGTCTTTGGTTAGCTTCTGTATGTGACGACATTGTGCCGAACAAAATTTTTTTTTAAAAAAAAAAAATCTTCCATTCTACCATTATATTAAAATAAATCTATTCAGATAAGCGTATGGTACACTAAGATGCTTTTATCCCACAGAATTTGCTCTTGAACCTTGACATAACTAGGAAATTCCCAGAATCATACATAGTACATACATCTTGATTGAAATTTCTTGCTGTTTATTGTTTTCAGATCCATTCAGTCAATTGAAAGCCCAAAAACCAGGCATACATAAACGACGACATCAATAATAAAATTCCCAATTTTGACTTTTAAGCCACCCAATTTCTCCATTATTGTTCACAAGAGCACAGTAAAAAGAAATTGACAGCCATTGATCTTCAAGAAGGATGGACCTTTTTGGAGTGAGAAGAGACAGCTCTCACAGCAGATCTCATGGAGGCGCCGGCAGAATTAACGGCGGCTTCAATATACTTCTTGGCGGCGACGGTGGCCGCCCGCTCCATGGACTTCCCGACGCTCCTCGCCCTCTCGGCGACGCCGACCAGGCTATCGTACTCCGCCGCCGCCATCCGATCCATCTCCTCCTCGAAGCGGCGGAACTCCTCCATGGCGCTCTCCATGGCCGAGTCCAGATGCTCTTCCGTTTCCTGCAAGTACGCCTCGGCTTCCTGGACCTCCTTCTCCTGCTCGAGCTCCATGGCGGCCCAGGCCTTGTAGGCCTCGAGCTCGAAGAGCTTCATCACGTCTTCAATGGCACAGGGATCGAAGGTCTTGTCGTGGAGGGCTTGGTCGGAGAGGATTGTGAACTGAGCAATCAGAGCTTCCATTTTTGCGGGGTTTCGATCTTGTGCGGTCCAGATTGTGGGTTGAGAAATGGGAATCGTATAAAGGGTGGGGCTTTTTATAGTATTCCAATAATTTAATACTCTATAATTAGTGTATATGGCAGACAATTTCATGAATTCATCTTCATGCGATTTAGCTTTAATGATTTCAGTAACGGTCAAATTTTATATGACAAAAAATTCTTTATTACATTATAATTGTTAGTTAATTTACAATTTCATATAAGATTTATATTTACAGTATAGGGGCATTGGTTGGATTAGTATGGATGAATTTACTTAACCGGAATACTAAAATTTGTATTTAAAATAGCATAAATAAAAGTTTTAGTGAGTTGAATAATACATAGCTATGTACGTATAGTTAGCAAATACTACGTAGTATTAATCAAAGTTCATAGTGTAATTTGATCTAACTGTGTGAGTCATGATACAATAACTAGTATATCGAAGGTTGTAAAAATCACGCATATGCACTAGTCGACCGTCTAGATTTTCATTGCAATTGGTGTTTTAGGTGGTCTAGGCGCCGACTGAGTTGCAGCGGACTAGGCTATCGATTAGGTATTGTTCTGTTTATTTAAATAGGTACAACGTGGTTTTGTGCAAAAATATGGCTTGGTTGCATAATGCATAATTGAGGGTGGGCATATAGTTGAGATATGAAAGTTGGAGGGTGTTGGGATGGAGTGGGCCAACAGCGACGCATTTTGTCAAAACGCCAATTCATGCAATCTTGTCACTGGAAGAAAGGTCAATTACCAATTTACCACCACGTTCAATCTATGAATTTGGCCAAGGTAGGGGGCATTTGTGTACATTTACGCTTCATTCCCACTTCTCTGTTAATCCTTTCTTGCTTATATATACTGTACTAGCTCTTCATAGTCTCTGTACTTCTTCTTCTTCATTCTGTAATAAGCTTCTACTTCCATCAATACAACTTATCATAGTTCTCTTTTCCTCTTGCTATACGTGTGAACAATTCCAACTTAACACTGTGTTTCTGGGTTTAACGTTGGTGTTTCACCCATTGTCGCTCTAAAGCCATTAACGTTTGTGAATTACTCAATTACAAGAGACTAGCGAGAGAAGGGAACATAGGATAGATAGATGTGGAGTTTCTATGGCTTCCTGTAGTTTTGGTTTCTATTTGTTTGGATTATAATTTATGAATGGCTACCTTTGTACATTCAGACAACAACATATAGAAGTAGTAATATGTTATAATCAGTATTTGTATAATTATATTGTACTTGGAAAAGTGGTGTAGCAATCCAATTGATGCATTAAATCAACATTATTCAATCTTTAACATTAAACACACATAAGTAGAGGAGAATTGTTTATATAGATATGCCCTGATCCATCAGCTTGTTCTGTCTGCATGCCAAGAAACCTGATTGTGAATCATTAGAGAATTCACCAGCTGTGATGTTCATTTACTCAGCATTTACCTGATTCCTCTCCTTCCATTTTCTCAGCTTAATGGCAATGAACACATAAATGTTGTCGGCCGTGTTATCCAGAAAGCGGAAATAGGCATATCTCCAGGATTTGGACAGCAGCAGACTTCCCCAGAATGCCCAGAATCCTGGGATGAATCCAGCCCCCATGCTAATGAAGAACGAGGCTGCTCCGTCTAGCCAATCACTTGCGTGATGTTGGATTTCGGGATCATTATGATTCATACAGTGAGGGTCTTCAGGTAAAGGTGTGGAGCATTCTGTTGTAAGAGGTGGGCCGCACAAGTACCTATTTCCTATGTAAGAAGAATCTTCAAATGTGTCAAGTTGTGCGCCTTTGGGAATTTCTCCCGACAAATGGTTGTAGGAGAGGTTGAGAACTGAAAGGAAGCTTAATTGAACCATGTTTGGTGGAATGGAGCAAAAAAGGTTATTCCTGGAGAAATCAAGAACTTCCAAACTGCTCAGGTTATTGATGCCAGGAGGAATAGGTCCTGTTAGATTGTTTGCCGACAAATTCAGTCCACTCAACTGAACAAGACTGGCAAGTTCCCCTGGAATCTCACCTGAAAGAAAGTTGCCTGATAGATCAATAAAAGTAAATAGGTAGGATCTTGAAAGAAACCAGTTATATTCACTAGAAATTGTGACTATGATGGTCTTTACTGCATCCTTCTCATATGTTGTATATTGATCAAAAATGAAGGAGGGAACGCCTTCAACCCCGGCCATAATGAGAAATTTATTGACACACCTTGGAATTGTTCCTGTCAATGCATTGTTACTAAGATCCAAAATCGTTAGGTACTCAAGAATGCAAAGTTGAGGAGGGATGGCTCCACTAAACTGGTTTCCCCGTAAAACAAGAATAATAAGTTCTGTGTAAAATTCCCCAATCCATATTAGTATACTTCCAGTTAGATTATTTGAACCAACATAAAAAACAGTCAACCTTCTCAACTTCTGCAATGATGAAGGCAGCTCTCCAAAGAAATTGTTATTTTGCAGTCTTAAGATCTTGAGATTCTGCAGATTTCCAAGTGATTGAGGTATTTCTCCAAATAGGAAGTTACTACCCAAATTCAAGACAATCAGCTCTGTCCCATTTACCCAGCAGTCAGGAAGTAATCCTGATAGATCATTTGATGATAAATCTAAGAAACTTAGAGAATTATTCTCAACAAGTGATTCACATACAGGGGAAACAGTGCCACTGAAAGAATTATTTGTTAGAATAAAAAATTTCATCCTTGAGGGAAAATGTGGCACAGGACCTTGGAAATTGTTGCTACTCAAGTCTACTGCCGAGAGACTAAATCTAGACAAGTCTGGCAGTTGACCACTAAGTTGGTTCCAAGAAAGATTCATATGCTCCATTGCAGGAGAGAGGTCCCAAAACCAGTCAGGCACCTTGTCTGAAATGCCAGCATCAGAGATATCAACGGAGGATATGGTTTTCTGTGTCCTAAGCCAACTCGGGAAGCGTTGCTCTAGTTGACAAGATCGTAGGGCTATAACATCAAGTTGGAAAGAGGGAATCCAACTTTGGCTCATCTTCAGGACAATTGAGTTATAAGATAAATCCAATTCCTTCAAATCACTGAAGTTGAGTGACCCTTGAGTAAGTGTGTCGTTCAAAGAATTCCGAGCAACATCCAAAACGACTAGATGCTTAAGGTGCATGATGTTTTTGGCTAAAGAACCATTTAGGCGGTTACCAGAGAAGCGCACTTCTTTCAAAAGTGATGGCAGTGCTGACGGTAACTGACCTGTGAGATTGTTTTCTGAGAGATCAAGTAAAATGAGAGAGGTCATGTTCTGGAAATTCTCTGGAATTGAACCATGGATCTCACTTTTTTTGAGGTTCAGAGTAGCAAGGCGGCTGAGGTTGAATAACCAACTTGGTATTAAAGACCCAAACTGGTTATGTGAGAGATCAAGAATTTGCAGAGAAGTGAAGTTAAGAAAAGGCAGTGTAGGAGGAAGAGAGTAAAGATGGCAGGCTGATAGATTTAACATGATGAGAGATGGTTGCATGTTAATTGCATGAAGCCAACTATTCCAACTTCCAAGATCTACCCAACTCAAGTCAATAACCTTGAGAGAGGATAGTTGGCTTAGCCAGTCATGGTTGTTTACTCTTAGATTGCCACCAGAACCACTCAGATCAAGGTACTGAAGGTGCGAAAGATTTCCAAGATGATCAGGCACTCTCCCTCTGAAGTTAGCACTTGAAAGATTCAAGTACTCTAAGTTTTTGAAAGAGCCAATGAAATCAGGAATTTGAATATAGTGAAAATTATTGTGGCTAAGGTCTAGATGTCTCAAATATGGCAAATCAAGCAATGAATTTCTAAGCTCACCTCGCAAGGAGTCAGCTTGACTTGTGCTGTGAAGATCAAGAGTGGTGACATGCCCGGTTCTGTTGTTGCATTCAACACCCTCCCATTTGCAGCAATCTTGTTCAGCAGTCCATGAAGAAAGCAGGTTTGAAGGATTTGTGATCCCTTGTTTGAAGTTAAGAAGTGCATCTTTTTCAGTTTCAGGGCAACGGATGATGTTAGAACTTACTGCAATAGAAGAAAAATGAGCTAAATGAAGTAGGAGGAAAAGGATGAATAACATCCTAGCTTCCATGGAGATTGATTGTGAAATCACGATAGTATAGTAGAAGTTTAGCAAAGAAATAAGAACTTTGGGTTGTGATCCATTGAATAGATTACAAGCACAATATATAATCCCATGGTAGCTTTCACGTACCAAATGGGTAATGCATTACTTTCTTAGTCTTTGTGGGTGTGCAGTAACTTTGAATGTAGACCATATTATTTGAAAATAGTTAAGTTCATCAATGAAAACAGAGTTACAGAAGCACAGATTACACTTTATGTTATATAGCATTCAATGTGAAACGAGCTAAGAGTAGTCTACTGTCTACTGGTCTTGCTTTCCATGTCTTTTGAGTCTTGGTCTTGCTTTCCATGTCTTCCGAGTCTTGGTCTTTTTGGTTAGTAGGATTTAGACATCTTTGAACTCTTTTGAACTTTTTAGTAGTCCAGACTGTGACCTTGATGTTGGGCCATACTTGATTGAACATTTTTCTTTGGGTATACTTTCTGAATATCCGGTGATCACATTAAACTCCAACTAATTCAAAATCGAGCTTTGAGGAGAACTCTGCTGGCGCCTTTAGCTGCAATGCTTGATGTAACTATTTCTGCAACTTGAGTTGCATAAAATCTGCATATTATTACTGTGGTTGGTAAAGTTATTCTGCTCAAACTGCAATTTTTATTAGCTGAAATGGTTTTGTCTATCCTCCAAATCTGTAAGAATCACTTGGTCTCTCTCTCTCATAATCTTCTTTCTTCTCTGCACCCATAAAAGACTTGCCCTTTCCTGAAACTATGTCTGTTCTCTCCAACCATCTCATGTTATGAAACCTGCAACAAATAAAACCTACCAAAAGTTTTGTTAGCTTAGTATGAGTGATATGACCTAAGAATGTCTTTAAGGCATCCAATTTTCATTTAACTGCAAACATAACATAAATCTATTGGCCAAGTTAATTATATTCCCCACAAAAGGCCACACCCTAGCCCCGACATGATAGGGGAGGGGTAAATCATAGTGACTCGACCCATTAGGCGTGAGTAGTGAGGACCAATGCCTAGGGTTGAAGTTAATTATTTTAACTTTTACTGCTAAATAGTTATCCATAAAGTTTATTCATCTCCTGTCCCTCCTGCATTAGCACATATTCATCTTAAACAAAGGCAAAGAAGGGGCATTTTTCCACAATCCTATCGGGCTGAGGTGTGGGGCTCTGGGACAAGGATTTCGTCTTTTGTGGGCAAAGTAAAGAAGGGTCATTTGCAGCTGAGTGATGTGGAAAAGGAAGTACATACCTGATAATTGCTACTCTTAAATTCCATTTCCAAATCAGTTTCTGTCCATGAGATAGTTGAATACAAACAAACATACCTGCCAACTGAACCATGAATGATAAAAGCTACCCTATCATGTGTTTCTGTAAGATAATAAGCCTATGGTGCAGCCATGGTCAATCTCTGAACCAAGACCTCCACCACAATCTCTCTGTTCAAGACACAACAAACCACCATGTTAACCAAGCTTCAGAGAACAACATCTCTAAGGTTTAACTAAACAGACTTATCAGATAATACCATGACCTCCAGAGGAAGCTGAAGCTCTATTTTCAAGAGGACTGGTGAATTGGTTCATCCAATTTGACAGCAGACTGAAAGGCCATAAAGATAAAACCTGAGTCAATGCCCAGATAAGCGGGTTGTTCACTTCATCTTCTTCTTCATCTTCATAGTGAAAATGGTTACTAGCATGGCTGTTTTCTCCTACATTTTGATCTGAGCAACCTGAAATGTCAGATTTAATGAAAAGTCAGTTTATGAAATATAGAGTCATTTTCTGAATGGTCATTTTTCCTATATATTCAGAATGACATACAAGGTCATTTTCCAGTTAAGAAAGTGGTGCAAACAGTGAAAAAGTAGGAAATTCTGGATTAGTGCATAGATGGAATGCAGAGAAAGTGAGGGATAAAAACTTTCTGCACCAACAATTTCAAGCAACAACAAAAATCAACTATGACCGGAGATTAGATCATATATACTTCATATTTATTCTAACACAACCTCTTAGCTCGCACCGACAAACGGGGCAAGTGTTGTGGATGTGCAGCCATGGGATAATGCAGGCTGAATGGTAGAAATGCTTGCAGGGAAGCTCTCTCACTTCCTCCCCAACCTCAAACTCATCCTTGCAGACAGGGCAAGTCGAGTCGCCGGCCAAATGAGCTTCGGTGATCACCACTCTCGGCAGAGACTCAATGGCGGAGGCCGGGGCCGGTGGCGGCCCTGGCCGGTCGTTCTGAGTCAGTTCTTGAATTAGCCCTTCAATCCCACTCTCATCAGGCCCAGCACCCATGTTACCAGGCAAGTAAAACAGGGCATTTTCATTTGGAGAAACAGGGCGGGGCGGCTCAGGCTGATAGTTCTGCTCAGGACCGATAAACTGCAAGAGAATCCGAGAACGATGAAGCAGCAGATTTTCATCTTCGTTTTCGAGATTTTCTTGGGTGAGTGGGGGATCCAGCATTCTAGCCAATGCATCAAGAAACCGCGCTCCTGCCCAGGGCTCTTCCTGCCTGGTTCTAGAACCCAACACGATCCTCGGCCTGGAAACATCAAGCTCGTACCTGTAGGCCGGACCGATTTTTAGATTTTTGTGGTCTGGTTCTTATAAAATATAAATAAATCACGTCCTATCAAAATATAAGAGGAATTTTTAAAAGTACTTAAAAATATATGATTTTTACTTTTATTTCTGCAGATTCATGACTTGGGACATCATTTAGGTCGTGAGAAATAGAATTGTAAATTATTGTGGACCACGGTCCACGCATCAGGTAGACCACGGTCCAAAAAATGAAACTAAACAAAACGAAGTCATTTTTCGACCGTGGTCCATACAGCATAACCATTAGATTTTGCCCTATTCAATTAATTAGGTCCTAAGTATTATGAGAAGCGTAATATTGGATCCTGTTATTAGCCCCATTAGAGAGAAGTCGTTAAGTCAAAAATAAATACTCCGTATTAGATTTTGTAAAAATTAAAATTTTGTGTTGTTTCTATCTTGCACCTTCTAAAATCTGGCCATCCTTACCTGATTTCTCCAAAACAATCTGGGCATAATATTCCGGCCGGGTTTGACGAAACGGTCCTGATTGATCTCCGGCACCGCCTGCACCAGTAGTAATGATAAGTTCTCATTCTCCGGACTCCATTGACGACGACACGAGTGCGTGAAACCGGGTTCAGAGACATTATTTATTATCAGGAATGGGTTTTTTCTTTTCTTTTTGGAATGATGAGGTGGGAATGGAAAGGAATGAACAGAAAGAAGGGTTTTATACAGATGCATGGCGTTCATGGGAAGGAGGAAGACACGGAAGGATGGCTTTCTGGGATTGTAGTCTCTCATTAGAGAGAAAACAAAAGGGGTTTGCTCTTTCTGCAGATGTATCTTTTCTTCATCCTTCATGTCTCCTCTCGCCATAAGTAAAGAACAAGTAAGAAATGGGCAAACTTTCAATCTGTCGTGCAGTGTGCAATGAATGGAGTGCAGTTTTTGATTACTTCTTTTCATAATGAACTAAAGAAACGCCTTTTTTTTTTGGGTAATAATATTTATGAAATAATTTTATTTTTGTGTACACAGAGTTTTCACCGTCTGATACAGTGATTAATTTTCTTACTGAATTGTAGGCACTTCTAATAAGTGGGACAGTTGGATTAAGAAATAATCTTGGATTTACAGAAAAATTCGTCTTGTAATTCTAATTGATAAAGGACTACAATGAGCTAAATCCGCTAGGTTATCCATAGTTCAAGAATACTAATAGACAACTCTAATCAAACTTAAAACTTTTTTGTTACTAAATTAATTGTCCGACCAATTCAGTCAGGGTTACCTTACACAAAGTACTTTAATACAAGTTTTTTTTGGAAATAAACTTTAATACAAGTTTATTTTTAGTATATGTGGTACATTAAAAAGAAATTGCAGTATACAAAAAATTAACACCTTGCTCAGTGCCTCCACGAGATTAACTCAGTTGGTTCAACAGATCACCTATATATAGACATGGGTGAAAACTTTGGAACTGGAAACCCTTCGAGAGGTTACGATTAATCTAGGATAAGTTGAAATAGTTAATGTATCAAAATTTACCTACTGAATGTTGACAATTAGAATTATAAACATTCAGTATATAAATTGTGTATTTTAAATTCGAGTCCACCTTGCAAAAGTGCTCAAAATAAATTGCCAAAGTTTTCTTCCAAGAGCCCAAGAATTCACTATTCCTAGTTATGGGCTTATACTAAACAAATCTGGGCCGAGATGTTGCAGAAGGGGTTTCTCGGGCCCACCAAAACAAGCTGGGCTATAGTAAACCGCCAGAGGCGGATAACGGCGGCGTTATCCGTCCGTACTCACGGAGTATATTCCCGCCGGCTGATATTCTCCACATTGACTAATTTAACCCTTATCTCACCATATTTCCTTTTCACCTCTCGTTGAGCCTCAAAACCGTACAAAAAACTTTTCTCCTCTGTCGCGGCCATGGCGGCTCTCTTCTCCGCCGTCCACTACTGGCTAGTGGAGCATCCATTCATCAGCCAATACGAGTGGAAACAAGGCCACACATTAGGCTCCTCTCCACTTTTTCTCGCCGTCACAGTCACCGCCTATCTCGCCGTCACTCTCTCGCTCCACCGCTTCGCCTTTCTCCCGCCGCTCTCCGCCGTCTCCCTCCGCGGCATCACCGCCGCGCACAACCTAATCCTCTGCCTCCTCTCCCTCGCGATGGTCGTCGGCTGCTCCCTCGCCGTTTTCCACCAAATGCCCAATCGCGATTGGAGATGGGCGGTCTGTTTCCCCGCCAATCGCACCCCCACGCGCGGGCCCACGTCTTCTATTTTTCGAAGATTCTAGAATTCATAGACACTCTCCTTATCGTCCTCAGCGGGTCCCGCTCGCGGCGGCTCTCATTCCTCCACGTGTACCACCACGCCGTGGTGGTGGTCATGTGCTACCTCTGGCTATCGACGGCGCAGACGCTCCTCCCGGTGGCGCTTGTCACCAACGCGTCCGTTCACGTGCTAATGTACGCCTATTACTTGCTCTGCGCCCTCGGCCGCCGTCCGCGGTGGAAGAGATTGGTCACCGACTGTCAGATTATCCAGTTTGTGTTTAGCTTTATGGTTTCGGGCTTGATGCTGTATTATCACTTTACCGGGCCGGGTTGCTCCGGAATTTTGGGTTGGTGCTTCAATGCTGTTTTCAATGCTTCCCTTTTGGCACTATTCCTAGACTTCCACTCCAAGAATTATCATCCCAAGAAGAAAGATCATGAGAAGAATAAATAGTCAATGATTTGTAGCAATCAATTGTTGTATTTTGCCAAAAGATTTGATTTTTCTTGTTATATTTTGCCAAAAGATTTGATTTTTTCTTGTATTTTGACAAAAGATTGATTTTTTTTAATGACGAAAGAAACCTATTCTGTTCTTGTAATAGTCAAATAATATGATGAATTCAGAAAGAAATGTTATTCTTGCTCGTGTAATAGTCGAAGATTTTTAATAACGAGAACATATCCTCTCCCTTTCATGTCTCAATTTATGTGTCCGATTCGATTAACGAAGTTTGATTGGAATTATTTTTAATCTAATTTTTCATAATATTAAATTTACTATTAGTATACAAAAGTTATATATTCAAAAACTACACTAAAAGTACTACACAAAAAAAATTAAATTAAAAAAAAAATACTAAAGAAAATAATCAAAGAAGAAATAATTAGTCTGACCAATCAATATTTGGACAGATATAATGGAAGAGAGAGTATTATTTATCAATGTCTAATAGCTAAACAAGTACGTGCAGGTGGTCTCATCCGCGACCACAGGGGGAGCTGGTTATATGGCTTTACTTCAAAGATCGGCCACGCTAGTAGTTTCATCGCAGAACTATGGGGTATACGAGAAGGTTTGAAACTGGCAGTGAGTATTGGTTGTCTTGCTATCATCATAGAATCTGATTCTGAAGCGGTGGTCAAAGCCATTACTTTTGATTCCGATAACACTCATTCAGTAGACACACTCATGATGGACTGCAAATTCTTAATCAGACAGCTCCACAATTTCAAGATTACACATGTTCTTCGTGAGGGAAATCAATGTGCTGATTTCCTGGCTAACATGGGACAGACGTCTCCATGGGGCACCTCCACGCTTGATTCTCCACCTGAGGAAATGACTAATCTCTTAATTCGGGACGCTATGAATATCTCCTTTAGTAGACTTCGCTAGTTTTTTGGAGCCTCTTGGCTCCTTCCCCTCACCAAAAAAAAATAGCTAAACAAGTACCAAGTAGAAGCACAAGTAAAGCATCTTCATGATCAACCCTCTTTTCTCCTTTATTAATGTTCCCTTTGACACCAAATAAAATGAAAGGAAACTTTAAAGGAAAATGACATTCTAATTTCCTTTACACAAGTCAACCACAATGCTCTACAAATGTATACATGAAAATGTATATTGTTCCACCTAGTTGTCCAAGTGTTTTTCAGATTTTCTTACACTGCTGTTGAGTTCTTTTTTTCTTTGGCTAACTGTCTCTGGCTTACCGTCTTTGTATGGCAACACGACGACTGGAGCTGCTGGAACGGTATCCCATCGCTCCTTCAGAAAGCTCATGAATCTCAGGACCATCTGTTGTCGAAACTTGAGCTCCCTCGTGAAGAGATCGAAGATCACAAAGGCGAGAATGTACTTGAACGGAACAATCAACAGAACGGTAGCACCAAATAGGAGTGCGAGAGCAACCTCCATTGTGATCTGTGGTTGCCCGGAAAGAATGATTGATCGTATTTTGAGCAGCGAAACGTTGAGACTCTGCAGATACTTTTCCACTTCGCGCATTGCCTCTTTCACCGCAATGATTTTCTGGATTGTGTTTGATGGCGGCTGATCCTGAATGGTGACTTTCCCGAAGTATCTCCCGAGGCGCCCTTGCTCTTTCAGCCCCTTCAGTAGTAGCATGCCTGCCGCCAGGACCATTAAGGTTGCTGGGAATACATAAGACAGCATGTTCCTGAAAATGAGTGTGTACACGAGTGCAAGACACGAGGCAGTTAGCGGGGGATCCTCCCATCGTCTAAGCTTTTCGAAGTTGCTGGCAGTGATGACTAAAGGCAGCATAAGTTCCTTGAAAAGGTCTATATTGCTAGGAATCCCTTCAATGATTGCCGCGTTTATTGTGGCCTGTGTTTTCTCCACTACCCTGCATCTGTCTCTCCACGCCATAGCGGCCTTTTCCATCAAATTCTTATCAGCAACCACGAGGTTTTTACTGAACACTATCCCCCCCTGCCTTGCTGAAGAGTTCTTCCAGAAAGAAAGCGAGGAACTAGAAGCCCAAGTTGGAGACCTCATCCAATTCCGCAAATATACACTTCCATCTATGTCAAACGCATGAGTTTCAGCCATCTCGTTCGAGGGCCTAGATTGCAATCCTGGTTGATACTCTTCCGCAACCTTTGAAATCAACGGTCCACCCCAACAGTTGACAGCTAGAGTTTGCAACACAACATCACCGTAAGGTGAATCTTGCAGATACGAGAATTGAACCAGTTTACTGGGGTCATCTAAAAGCTTCCGCGAAATTTGAAGTGCCCGAAGCCTCGCTATTGCATTGGTAGCATAAGTGGTCGCTTTCGCCTTACCTTTCTGAGCACCATATACATTATAGACTGATTGATCGCCATCCTCGGGCCCAAATCGTCGTATGAACTTGTATAAAGCAATAACTTCATTGATGCATGCATACCACACATCTCTCCTCATCTCGCCTCCCAAATCAACAAATTCTAATACCCACGTTTCAGACCTGTCATACATACAAGGTCCAAAAAAACACAAAAATGAAACCGTTCATGCCAAAAGCAAAGAGGGTGTTCATTATACAAATTAATGGCTAAAGTGTCCGTCTGCATGTGTGTCAAAACCAATGAACACCTTTTCGAAAATTAGTAGGTTGGAACTTGACTTTTTACCCGATTATATCATCAAAAGAAAAATATTCTATCCCGCAAACAAGAAATAGTATACATTACAATGAGGAATGCATGTAGTTAAGTGATGTTGGAGAAGCTTACTCACTCCGGGCTGGAAGAGACCGAAACAGCAGAGTCAAGAAGATCAAACCCCAAAGGTCCAACCCTTGCTTTCTTAGTGTTACAACCATCCATTGTGAGATCAAGTCGTGATACATCTCGTTGTCCCTTCAAACCTACCGCCTAGAAGAACAGTGAAATATGTAAGAATTAGAGCAACCCAAACATACATCAGACTATAATTCTTCTCCTGCTAGTTACAATGCATATGACTTCAATAGACCAACAAAATGCATTTATGGAGCATTTTGCTACCAAATAATAAGGCCAACACAAAAAATAGATTATTCTTTACAATTAATCAGAAAACTAGAGGCAATTTGAACAGGATGGACACTAGCTCTTTTCCTATCCACTTTCATGTTCTTCAATTAACCATATCAAAATAAATTTTGTATGGAATTTCTTGTACCTCAAAGTATAGTGCCCTATCAGTTAGAGTTAGTTTCCCGGGCCATGCTATATTATTCTTCCATTTTAAAACTGGGTACTTCCCGCCAGAAGCAATGCACAGGATTCTCTCATTATTAGAAATCTGGGGGAGTTGTCGAAGTTCATATGATTTCCATCCTTCATGCACCCTGTAAAAAATAAGAACAAATTGCTAATAATCTGAAATTTACAAAGAAACATAATTTCATCATATCCACCATATATGCATTTAAAAAAAAAAATTAAATTAAAAAAAAAAAAAAGAAAAAGAAAAAAAAAGGAAGTAATTTCTAAGTTAAAAAGGACATACTTGCTTTTCCTGAATGATCAGAACGTTGACCAAATGAAAGAAATCATGGGAATTTCTATGTGTAAAAATGTAATTGTGTGATCAATCACCATAAATTCAGCATTCAGGAGCAGCATCATAGTTTGTAACACATTTTAAAGATTGAGGGTCTATAAAGCATTTAAAAAGAAAACTTATGGGAGATAATGCTCACTTGAGAAGTTCATTGATATATGTGGACCATGAGGCGATTGAGATACCCTGTTCATTGTCAGCAAGTGCTTTGAAAAGGTTGTGTGCTATTGACCAATCAGCCACACCAGAAACAGCAGGAGCAATACGAACAAAAGCTTCTTCCCTTACCAATCTTCCCTTCAACTTTTGACAAAAATAATGAAATAGGGTAAAGTTGACAAGTTGTAGCTTTAAAATTTTGCATAGAATCACAAGATAAAAATAAATAAATAAATATTTGGCAAATTTGAAGGTACACATGTATTTCAAGAATAGAGAAAGCTCTTGAACTTTAAGTCACCTCAATAATTAGCTTCATTACAATTATTCTAAAAATTAGAAAATTTTTGTTCTCTGAAAAATTCTTTCAAGTACCTCGAGGTCCAAACCACACACAAAAAATAATGCTATAACTATAATCTTGATTCAATTTCAGCACAAGAATTTACAAAATTTTGAAACAAGTAGAAAAGGAAATGTTAAACAATGAACAGAATCACAGATAGAAATATAAGGAGTGGGAAAACACCTGAAAAGAATTTTTTTGTAGCGATTCAGTTGAAGAGTCATTCTTGCTACTATAGGGGTTTTCCCATGCAAGCATAGTTACAAATATCAGTCTTTGGAATGCAGGTTCCTGTAAAAAGAACCAAAACATCATTTAAAAAGTGCAGTGAACAGATAAGGAGAGTCAACTTATGATACCGAAGAGAGGCTTTTAAGCATTAAAAAACGCTTGTTAAAATATTCCTAATTGAAAATCCATTGTATGTCATACTACTTCAGACCATCAAAACCCAACTAATATAAAATTTCACCAAAAACTCTGACAAACTGAAAGGAGAATTTGGAGTCACATGCTAAAAAACATGTCAATCTCCATGTTCGAAAACATGACAATGGGTTTTCTAAGGCATGGACACAATTTAACTTAAAAGGAAGAAGACTGAGAGAAACATCAAATGATAAAACCTTAAGGGAAGGATGAATTTCGGAGCTATCCCTTGAAAGAAACCTAAAGCAGCAATACTCCACCAAATTGCGGGCATCATTATAGATAGATTCAGGAACAAGAGCTTTAAAAATCTTCTGCATTTTCTGCCCAGTCAACCCATTCATCCTGCATAAGTGCATATATTACCTTTGAAAAGTCAAATATAGTTACTAAAAATCTACAATAAGTTAAAGGACTGCACAAATTAATGGCATATCTAATTAAACATAGTAAAATATTAAAGAAAGGGCTAATAAAATTACAATAATATCCACCCAGCCCACATCTTCCATCTTAATCCAATGCCTAAACGAAAGACTAAAGTTTGTGATCTCCAAAATTTGAGGGATGGCAATCAGTCAATTTTGATGCACCTAATTTTTAGAATGCCATTATATGGCTAAGGGATTCAAAACTAAACTTTTCTCAGTTGAAATTGAGAGCTTGTGCATGGAGAACTAGCACCAAGTTAGGTGTTTCCAAAAAAAGAATTATATTCATCTCATGTAAAGACTGCAGCCTGCTTGCTGGTGATTTTCTTGTGACCCCACAACATAAACCAAGTCGGTGCAAGAAATCAGTTGAAGCATCCTCACCGGCTGAATTGCTCAACGGAGATAATAGCAGCGACTGAAAGCTCCCCACTTGGTGTTTGCCTATCAACAGTCTGTTCAGACAGGAATATCTCATCCACATCTTGAGCATGATCCCGTGAAGTAGACCTTCGATCGTTGACAGTTTTTACAAATGGTGAAGTGACGTCATGCAGAAAGTTTTGGGTCTTTGACAGCCATTGAGTTAATGATTCTTGCACTGAATCTGTGAAGGAAATACAAAAAGTATCCAGTCTTAGTCTTATAGGCCATAGTAAAAACAGCTGAAGCCTACTGCAGCAGAACTTCAAATTGGATGAGGGATTGTCCCTGTAATCAACCAAACCAAAGTATGGCTGCCAACAACATTTTATGGACAAAGTTACAGCAATTTCTGTGTAACATTTCCCACCAATTTCTTTAAAAATGTTGCACTAGATGGCAATTGGACCAAGGTCATGCTCCATAATAACAAGAATAAACAAATTTGTCAGTTTTTTTTTTTTGGGGAAAAAGTGTCAAATAGGTCACTGAACTTATTGCTTTTATGCAATTGGATCACTGAACTTAAATGTGTGCAATTGAACCATCAAACAAGCAAAATATGTGCAATTGGGACATTTGTATGATTTCTTTTAATGCATTTTAAGTTGAAAATATTTCAATCTTTCATCCGAACTAGTATGAGAAAAGGGCGATTCAAGTTATCTGACCGGATTCTACAGAGAAAAATTGGAAAATATCGTGCACATATTTTACTTGTTTAATGGTTTAATTGCACACTATTTAACTCAATTGGGATAAGTTTTCAATCTATACTGATATCTAGACACTCATTGAGGTTCCAAAAGAAAAAAGTAAAGGAAAATGAGAGTCACAACAAATCTGGGAAATAAACTAGAACCTCACCAGATTATAGACAATTTTGTTATTCATCGTTAGCTAAAAGCCTAAAACTCATTAGCTAACATATCAAATACCAAATAAACTAAGCAAATAGCAATTGAGCAGAAGGAGGGAATTGAAAACCTACTGGCATCAATATCATTGAACTTCCATTTCCCGTCGCCCAACGATCTACCGACCAGCTTAAACCGGAACTTGCTATTCTCTGACGCCGAAGAAGACGAGGAAGCGTCAGAGTTCTTATCGCCACAGCACAGAATCCTGAACAAGGCTTGGTGATGCGGTCGAGGCTGGGGAAAAACTGGGAAAGCTGGGGGAGCCTTTCCCAACTTGCAGTACATCGTTTTGTTCCCCGTTTCTCCTCGTTACGGAGATTGAGGAATCATTGAATCCTGGATTTTGTGATCCCCGAGAAGATGAAAAACATTAGCCGGTGCGGCGAAGAAGACAAGAGGGTGTTTCACACAGAAAGTATGATTGGTCTTCGAAGAAGACAAACGTTCACCTACACGGCTGCGCG
This sequence comes from Ipomoea batatas, assembly GCA_002525835.2. NCBI lineage: Eukaryota > Viridiplantae > Streptophyta > Magnoliopsida > Solanales > Convolvulaceae > Ipomoea > Ipomoea batatas. The sequence continues at coordinate 4,417,203 of CM008334.1, read as the reverse complement.
GTTGTTAATCCATTTCTAATATTCTTATTCTTATTTTTCATGTTTTTCTATAATTTTTTGAAGACATTTTTGTACCGTTGCCTTATGTTGACCTGATGATGTTGGCAGTCAAAATCTCTCTAAATGGATTTTCCTTTCCACTAATTTAGATAAATAAATGACAAAAAGTTAAGAATGTGTTAAGGGGTCTCAATCTGTAATACGAATTAAATGGATGATATTAAATATTTGATTAGTGGTGATTTTTACTTCATTAATTAAAAATTTGACCTATTTTATGGACGAGGAATCTTTTTTATGGCGGTTCTTCGTTCTAATAACCGGCATATCTATGATTCTTTTCTCCTAGATGAAGCAGCAGGCATCGGTCCGTAAAACCTATAGAAAGGAGATGATTGTGGCGTGAAGTACTTTTGTGTTCCTACGTCATTTTGCTCACGTGCAAGCCCGCCCCTTATGTTATGGAAGAATTGAGCTTCTTGCTGAGCTAGTTATTGAGACCGGTGAAACAGTGTCACTCAAGTTTTTAGCCTTTGTTTAGGGTATGGAAAAAGAGAATTAATGCTATTATGTGTGTATAACTCTGCAAGCTCATAATTCCATTAAATGGATTAAAAATAAAGCATTTTCTCCACCACAAAATACAAATCTCACCGCCCACTAAACGTCTAAACCTCCAATTTCATTTCATACTTCCGGCCCCATGGCATTTTCTACACTTTCAGCTCCGGCGACGCAGCTCATCGCCGCTCACTCCTCCTCCCACAACCACCCAAAGCTCTCTCTCTCCGCCGCCGCCGCCACCACCTTCTCTTTCCCCGCCACCCACAACGGCCATAGTAGCAGTGGGCTTGTCAGCATTTCCGGCCCTTGCAATGATCCCAAATGGAGAGCTGGCGTTTCGTTCTTCCCAGGGTTCTTGAAGTTGAACAAAACCAAAGACCCAGAGCCCATCAAAGAAGAACTCTTTGAAGCTCTTGCGCCACTTGATCGTGGCGCGGATGCCACTCCTGAAGATCAAGAACAGATTGAGCAAGTTGGTCCATTTTCTTTTAATTTGTTCTCATTCATTCATTTTGGACCACCCATTTCTAGTTACTTTAACTGCTGCTTTTTTACTTTCTTATCTTAGTAATATTTCTTTTACTA
>CM008334.1:4349063-4362347 GCA_002525835.2 Ipomoea batatas | reverse complement strand
AGTAAACTCAGTCTAATTTCTACTTCTCCATGGATTCATGGGGAGCCTCCTCATGAGGCAGCGGGTGACGATTTCATTTTCACGCTTTCCCTCCTAGACGCGTGATTTCATTTTCAGCGGCTGGTTCAACTCAGTAACTCATAAATCAAAACCACCCGGGAAGACGCCCCATAGCTGTTTTACAGAGACTGCCAAGGTCAAGCCGTCTCGTCTGAATTCTTCTGGAATTCACCTTTATCGCTCTGTGTATAACTGCCGGTACAGAGGGGGGTGGGGGAGATAAAGTGATTGTGAGAGGAAGGAGGAGGTAGATAACCGGGATGCACGCGAAGTCGAAGGGTTCGAGACCTCGCCTTGACCGGCGAAACGCCATCAAAGGCATCGATTACGAGGCTTCCGCCTCGTCGAGGCCGTCTTGTTCGTTCAACGACCAGTCAACTCCCCGCACCCGATCGCTTGACTTTGTCCCGCTCTCTGAGAGGACGAGCTTCCGAATTGAAGGGACCGACGGCGAATTCGACCAAATTTGCCGCTCTCTAGGGCTTTCCCCTGAAGATTTCGCCATTCCGACTGCTGCTTGGGAGGCTCGGAGATGCTCCTCGGCTTCCAACAGTGTAAGGAGCTCTAGACTTACGCGTAGTGGGGTTTTGGACGCTGATAGGCTGGCTGATAGTTTTGCTACTAGTGCTGTGATTAGGAATGATGATGAATTGGAGGACTGTTTAGATGTTGCTGGAGTTGGACAAGAAGCTAGGGCTAGAATAGGCGACGAAATCGAAACCGCAGATGAAAACTTGTGCAAAGACGGTTGCCGTGGAATTAAGGGCGCGAGGCCGCCGAGATTAGCTGCTCCAGAATCAGTTGTGGATCATTTGAGCAAACCTTGGGATTTAGATAGGAGTTTTAGTCATCCTAATGACGAGGATTCTGGTTCTCCCGAGGACAGCCCAACCGATTCAGAAGACTTCCAAAGAACTGAGGATGTTGGAAATGCAATTGAAAATGAAGAAAGAAGTGATGATAATTTAATAGATGGTGCTGGTCTGGTACCGGAATCTTTTTCGGATTCACACAGTGACTGCAATGAAGAAAGAAGTGATAAAAATTTAATAGATGGTGCTGGTCTGGTACCAGAATCTTTTTCGGATTCACACAGTGACTGCAATGAAGATGATGATCCAGACACGTTGAAAACAGAATCTGAATCTCTGTATACAGTTTCAGCTCATGCTTCTTTCAGGTGCAGCATAAAGAATTGGCAAAAGGGTGACTTTCTTGGCAGTGGATCATTTGGAACAGTCTATGAAGGCTACACTGAGTAAGTCTTATATCTGAGCATTGATTTTTATTCATGATGCTATCAACAAATATGCTCCTTTTATAGTAAGTCTTATATTGGGTATGATTTTTATTTATGCCTTTATCAACGAATTTGCTCGATTTTAATAAGTCTTATATTGCATATATCCGTATCAAATGTGCACCTCTATCATGCATGCAGACATTGTGCTTCAAGGGCTGAAGTGCTAGGCACCTAAATTATAGAGGTGTTTCATCTTTGGCCACTAGATTTAAAAATGGGCAAGACTGATAGAGTTTTTCTAATGGACACTGTTAGTCCTTCTGTTAGGTTTCAGTGGAAACCCTAACAGGACTATTTATGTATAATTTTCAATTGTTGGGGGAGTGGGGGACTAGCATTGCATTGCATTGGAAAATTGTTAGGGTATCTAATGGAACCTGTTAAGAGTCCCGCATTGATAAAATAAGAGAGAATATTTGAGTTTATAAGGTCATGGCTTAGACTAGCTAATTGGTTGGACTTAATCTTTTAGTGTGGTTTGACCCATGCGCATTATAGCCCAATCTTAGTTTCTAACAGAACCTAATGGAAGGAGTAACTATGCCCATTTTGAAAGACTCAAATGACCACTACTCTCTGCTTTTGAAGTGGACTGGCTAAAGTGGAAGTGTTACTATAATTGTGTGACCAATAACGGAAAGAATTCTGTATATAGAGTTGTACTATCTTACTCTCATTGCCTCTCTTGATAAGTAAAACTCTTCTTTCTTGAAATTTCTCATGTGCAGTGATGGCTTCTTTTTTGCTGTAAAGGAAGTTTCTTTACTTGCCACAGGAAACCAAGGCCAGCAAAGCATTTTTCAACTTGAACAGGTAGGAAGATTTTGTAATGCCTGGAATATAAGTTCCACTTTTTGGGGCATGTATAGTTGTATACAACTTATAGAACTTCAAATAAAAGTTACACAAGTAATTTTGATTGGATATTATGGGTTCTTTCTTTGCCTTACACCTTGTGTCTTTTTCCAGGAGATTTCACTTTTAAGTCAGTTTGAACATGAAAACATAGTTCGGTATCTTGGAACAGACAAGGTACATGATTGTCTTTTGATTCTCATTCTCCTATTTGTTGAAAGTATTGCTTCACGAATCATGACTAGTATGTAGTTTCCCTTGGTTACTTATTCCCAAAAAAGAAAAATCATAGATTCATAGTAAATGCATTGGCCCTTGGTGGATAGAATGGAATACTTCTGTTCCCAATTAAATTTCTTTCTTCTCTTTTTTACTGTCTGAAGCAAAATATTAACTTCCTAAAATTGATAATCTAAGCTTTCATTATACTTTATTTAATGAACTTAGTGTTACACACCCGCATGGCTGCATGACATTTGTAGGGCTTTTACTCTTCTGAAAATGAGTTGAAATTAATTTTTGCAGGGTGATAGCAAACTCTATATTTTCCTTGAACTTGTACCTAAAGGTTCACTAGCAAGTCTTTACCGCAAGTATCAACTGCGTGATACCCAGGTTTCCGCATACACTAAGCAAATTTTAAGCGGATTACATTATCTTCATTTACGTGACGTGGTTCATAGGTATACATGCAATTCCTTTCATATATTCAGGTTTAACACAGTTTTTTTTTTTTTCAAGATTTAACCTCAAGGCTTGTTTAATTAGCAAAGACCTTTAGGTCAGGGCTCTTGACCCAAAGGTCAAGGGTTTGCAAATCACTGGGAGCATGCATGGTGAAACAATTTTAGTCTCATTATTTGTGAGTAGTTTAGTAACTATTATTTAGGAGTTGGTATAATTGACTAATTGAGGTTATTCATTGGTCATCATGTAATTGGGCGTGCTCACTAGTATATTAGTTATTAGTGTTGTACTCATTGTATTGAGAAAAAAGCACATTTTTCAAGATTTGTTGTCAAGCATTTTCATTTTTCTCTTGCATGGGAAAGCTGGAAATGTGAGAGAGAAGGCAACACTAACTTCACCTCTTTCACATGCAAAGGGTGTGAGCTTGCTATATTAGCTACAAAATCAAGATATATGGGGAAAGAGGGAGAGTGTTGGTGGGGACATATAGACACACACATACTTGTCCATTGTTGGGGAATAAGGGATCTGAACCAATGGCCTTATTATTGTGAGGGTGGCTTGCATCTGCTAGGCTGTCCCCTTAGGACTACCAAGTTGATATTCTGCATTTGTTTGTTGCAAACAAGTAGAGTAATCTAAAATTCTTAAAATTCTTAAATATTTTTTTTTTAGGGATATAAAGTGTGCCAATATACTGGTAGATGTAAATGGTTCCGTGAAACTTGCAGATTTTGGATTGGCAAAGGTTCGTATTTTCTGCAAATGTACTTCTTAAGTTTGTTTGCTGTGTTACTGTGTATGATAGTTTGATTTCATAAAATCTTGGATTTGATGATTCTTCTCAGGCAGCAAAACTGAATGACATAAAATCATGCAAGGGAACACCATTCTGGATGGCGCCAGAGGTTTGTCTATTTCTTTGAAATTCTACTATCTCCATTAAAAGTATTTGCAAGCTAATTGTTTTATATTCACAGGTTTGTGTGAAAATTTTTATATGAAAAATAAATAAATAATGATGCTTGTGTATCACTTCAGATACTTGATGTAAGCTAATTGTTGATATTTTTTTTTTTTTTTTTTTTTTTTTTTTTTTTTTTTTTTTTTTTTTTTTTTTTTTTTTTTTTTGTAGAATAAGATCCTCTATTACCTTCTTTTGGGGGAAATTATTACTTCATAAACAAGGAACTCCATATCTTGAGAATTAACATTCCTTGTAGGACTGTAGGAGAGAAGTTCAATTTTGACATAGAAGTGCATGTGTTGGCCATATTCTTTATTATTGATCATTCCTTTATTCTATAGTGGAGTTTAATAAGATCTAAATATTTTCTTGCAATTAATATAATCCCCTTTATACATTGTGTGAGCTAGAGCATATCTCTTGGGCATTAAATACTTAATATCCATTCTCAGGTTGTTAACCGGAAAAACAATGGCTATGGGCGTGCTGCTGATATTTGGAGCCTTGGGTGTACTGTTTTAGAGATGTTAACCGGCCAAATTCCATATTCTAACTTAGAAGGGGTATGTATGATCTTTTACAATTACTTTCCCTAGTGGTGGTATTTTTACTGTGTTTTTTTTTTTGAATACTATTGACTCTGTTACAATGTAATATGGGGATTGAACCTGTGACCTCTCACTTGGGAGGGCCACAGCTATGCCGCTTGACCACAAGGTCTTTGGCTACAGTAAATATCAAATTGTGTTTTTACTACAGTAAATACCAAATTGATCTGAGTGCTTTTGATGCATATGTTTTGTAATTTCTATTGCAACATTTTGGCTGTAAGCATAAGAAATCTTTTGTTTTGTAAGATTCCTAGCTCTGATCTTGCCCATATCGTGATGAATGGGAGTTTATTTTTAAACCAGATACCCCACCCCCTCAGTCCCCCACCAAAAAATAAAGCATCCATAAACCTTCTGTTTTGCTTCGGTCTAGACATTGTTAAACCATTTATGCACTCGCACACTCCATTTGGGATGGCATTTATACTTGCACAGTTTTTGTTCATGTGCATCTAAATTTTAAGTGCATTTTCTTTGGTTTCATGACAGATGCAAGCACTGTTCCGAATTGGTAGAGGTGAACGCCCTCCTATACCTAATTCTTTGTCAAAAGATGCCCAGGATTTTATCTGTAAATGCTTACAAGTTAATCCAACTGATCGGCCTACTGCTGCTGAACTATTGGAACATCCATTTCTGAGGACAGCTAGTCCTGTGCCTCCCAGGCCATGAAATAATTTTGGAACTATATTGGTGTCTGACGGCTGAGGTAAAAATAGTTCCTCTAATTAAATTTGTTTTAACTTTTTTTTTTTATTTTTTTATTTCTAATGCTGGATGGAAAACTTTTGACATTGCTCATTTTCCACTTGTTTATTTCAACCAGATTATTCAATGGAGCCATTCCAGCCGGGAATTGTCACTTTCTACACTATAGTGTAGATGATTTTACAAGAGTAAAGGGGTATTCATATTGTATATATGATCTATTGATCTCTGTACTATGATCTGCCATTCCTTCCTCATTTATCATTCTTGCGTGAATCTGGGGATTTACTGAATCAAGAAGACTAGAGCCTTTAATGAAGGCACAAGTGCATTTGCTGTTTTGAGAGCTTGAACCTGAAATATAATTTCGTAAACCTGGAAACAAAGTCCCTGGAAGTAAGTACAAGCAGCACCACCGAGGGCATGGCTTTTCTAACCTAGTGTCTGAACACCGCAATTGTACTAGAGCTGGATTATTGCTTTTCTTGATTCTTGATTCTTTAGTCTCATTCTTTTGACCTATGCGTCTGCCTCGTGTAGAGGATTGTGGTTGTGAAGCGAATTGTAAATACTGACTTCTTTCTCTTGTGCGTTGTGAAAGGAAATTGTTAGAATTGCTTCATCGGGTTTATGTTGCACCAATTATGCAATTTTGCTCTGCGCTATAACTAGTTTCTGCAGATTATTACGGAGTATTATTTTGTGTAGAGTGAATGGATATTGTGATTTTGCTAAAATACAGGCTGCCAAAAGAAAGAACAATCATTATATCGTTGATTCTGGTCCAATTAATGTCCATACAATTAACATATTGTATACTTTTAATTGATTGAATATGGAGTATAATAGAATGTATATACATATTACGCAGTTTTAGCTAACAGATTATGTATATTCATAATATATTCAATTAAGGGCACTCAATTCTCGGAGAAAGATACGTAATTGCTAAAGAACCAATAAAAGTATGCTAATATTAAGCATTTCTTTGTGAAAATGTTGACAACACAAGGCTCCACTCAGTACCATGGCAAAATACGCAGACCTCAAGATAAGACAACAAGAATACTAAGCTTAGAAAGACAAATATTTACTTATTGTTAGATGCTACGCTAGCATCCAGTACACCAGATACAACCCCAAATGGTGCTGGCAAACATCCTTTGTGAATATTCGCTATGCTGCAAGAGGTTTCTATGAGATCATTCTTCATAATTGCGGTCCTCGAGGCCATGTACTCTTTATATTTTGATACTGAATCAACCACAGCAAAGAGTTCGCGAGCACAGAGCTGGATTTCTTCTTCAGTTTGCATGATTATTTCCTGCAACTTGGCATTTGATGCCTTTAAAAGCACAAGTAACAGCCTATAAGGATAGAAACATTGTTCCATAAAATAGAAAGCCAATTTCTGGAGATTGTATAATGTGCCCGTTAATTTGAGAAAGCAAGTATGGAAAATCACCATACCTTGAGGAATTCTGCTGCCTCTCTCTCGACAAGGTCCATATTTTGAGCCTCGGCTGCAATATCCTCTGCCATCTTTTTGGCTTCAGTTGCACATCTAGATGCGAAGTCCAGTGTTTCCCTCCTCATTAAGTCCAACTGTCCTTCAACCTAGTTTATCAAAGAAAGTAAAGTTCACAGAACTATAAAATATAATTCATTTCCTTAGTGAAAACAATAATATTTCCCCATGTAAGGCAAAAAGAAGCAAGTAATTATTCTACCAAATATATTAAAAGTGTACCTTTAAACAAATGAAGTAAACTAAGAAGCTCAGTCATGGGCTACTTTTTCTGTTCCATTTTTTGGGTAGGTTTTCTTATTAATACTAACCAACAAGCTTATGAATATGGTGTAAAACTCTTTGGGTTACTCATCATAAAAAGAGGGAGAAAAGTCTTTTCTAAAATCAATCTGGTAGAATTCCAGAACTTTAGTGAAACGCTGACATTTTGAAGTCAGTAACACACGCACTCACTTACTCACATCCTACCAGGCATAAATCAAGCCAAAAGCTAGCAAAATAAATTCTCTTGAAGAGGAGAGATGCTGTTAGCTGTCAATGCAGCAAATGGACCTTCTAAAAGATGTTCAGAAGTCTACAATTGGAAATTGTCACAACTATACTGAAAGTATAGCAACCACAAAGGAAGAGAATAACAAATCTTTCAAGTAACTGGTTAAATATGTTTCTAATATCATTCGTTAAATCCACATGAATCCAACATAACAAAAAGCTAAATATCACTTCTTAATAATTAAAAATAATTGATCCAATTAGATAAGTTGGCCCTATCATTTTTTTAAAACATTACATATAATTTATATGGTGGTTTTCTTAAATATGACATTATTATTCTGAATTACAGTAATATTTTCATCTTAACGCATAACCTAGATCACACACATATCTACATAGTTTATTCAGGAATGAGCTTAACTATTTTAACTCAGTATCCTTCAGAGACAAGATGAGTGGCTCCCCTTGCTGTAGACAGCCGAAGAGAGTATCCTCATATACATAAATGTCACGTCATATACTGATACCAGCAAGTCAACAACAATTCACATGGATGCTGCCTTAGCTTACCTCGTCAATGTGGGCCTGAAGAGTGGTGAGACGATTCCTTTTTGCCTCAATTTTAGTAGTCTTGTCTATGGACTGTTGCTGAAGAGATATCAAGCCTTCCAATTTCTCCATGGAACTTTTCTTCATTTCCTCCTCCAAGGAGGCAAGTGCCGGCTTCAGGATAGATTTATAGTCTATTCCTAAGACCTCCCTGGTCGAGGACCCTTTCGCATTCAACTGATAATGAAATTCATTCCCTAGTTTTAACCTGTAATTTTTCAAAACGGATATAATACAATTAGCTAAAACGAATGAAAACTGAAATGGAAATTCACGCTTAGAGTTTTATTCTTCAAGAAAGCATTTATATTTATATTCAAAAGGCTGTTGATGAATATAGTAATGATACCTCCGGATAGCTTGGTTGCACTCAATCATAAGCTCCTCGAGTTTCTCATACTTCTGTCCAATCATGGAGTCTAGTTCCCAAACCTTCTCCTCCCACTTATTCCTTGCAGCCTCAATCTCTGCAATATTTCCTTCCAAAGCCTGCAATTCTCGCTTCATCCTCTCGGCATCTCTGGCATTAATTCCTTGCTCCTCCACCCTCTTCTTCAACTCTTCATTCTCAACCAAAATACTTTCCTTCTCAGTGTTCTTAATCTCCACACCTTTTTCCTTCTCCTCCAACAATTTACTCATTGCCACTTTTCGCCCTTCCAATTGCTCAATCATATCGCGAAATTTCTTCACATCTAACTCCAACATACTCTTTTCCTTCTCCAACACCTCCCTCTCCGAAGGACCGGTCTTCAATCTCTCCAAAGTTCCCTCCAACTCCTTGGCATTGCTTTCCAATGCCATCATTTCTTCAGCAACTCTTTCCTTTTCTTGCATCATTTCCTGCATAAAAGTACTGTCCACCCTGTCCACTTCGTCGTCCTTTCCGGTAATGAAATGAGAGTAACTCTCGAGGACATACCTAAACATCCGATTCTCCATGAACGTTAGCTGCATCTGAGTGGAATTCAGCTGGTGATCGTCATACATGAGGAGCTGAACTAGCCAGTGGATAGCGCCAAGCAAACTAGGCCAGGAATGAGGAGTTCCAGGGGCACGAAGGGCAGATTTGTTCACCTTGACGGGGCAATTTAGCGATTTCAGTAGGTGCTGGAAGTCATCTTCAACCTTCTGGAACTTGGAGACGCCAAATTGAGAGAGGATGAATTTGATGGTTTCGGTGATGTCTTTGGCGGAAGGGAACGGAGGTTTGAGGGAGAATGGGAGAGAGTGAGAGGCGAGAAAGGCGTTAATCGCACGGATCGCGGAGTGCTGGTAGTTCCGGTCGGAGATCGGGACGCCGGAGGAGCGAGGGTTTAAGCCGATTGACGATGAGGATGGTCGGCTGCTGGCGAAGCTGGCGTCGGAGTCGCGGCCGCCTCCGGCCGACGTGTACTGCCACGCATCGTTGGGATTGGGCGCGGTGGGAGTGGGCGGTGGGGGCCTACGGTCCGGCGCGGCTGAGTCTCTACCTCCACGGCGGCGCCCGGCTCCTCTCATCGCCGGCAAATTTGGGTTTTTCTTTGGGTACAGTCTGAGCAGCGCTAAGTACAGTTGCAATTGGGAGCGGTCGAAGGATTTGAAATGATTTTGTCTATTCCGGTCCAACGGAAACTATCGTGAGAGTTTAAAACGGAAAAGAGTATTGGAAAAAGGTTCAAATTGGCCTAAGTCAATCTAATGGTATAATTAAGATGTTTAAGTGAAAAAGAACTTCATTTAAATCTTTTAAATAAAAATATTTGTTCAATTAAATTCACAATGATTTTTTTTTTTATCAGACAAGGAGGGGAAAATCCCAGAGAAAATTAAGTTAGTTCGTTTTTTGAATTATGTGACAGCAGACAACACGTGCAAGATGATGGAAGAATACTTCCTCGCTCTTTGAGGGCAAGTACTTAGAGTCGTCCACTCATTCTGCTGGCGTGTACCCAAGTTAAAGAGCACGTCGGCCACCCTATTCTGCACCCTATAGATCGCACGAATGGAACTTTTTCATTCTCCGTAAATTGGAGATCCAAAGGTCAAAAAAATAAAAAATGTGATGAAAATTCATTATGATATGGACGTTCATAATTTTAGAACTCTATATTCAAAATATAGAGGTCAATGGCATAACGCCTCATTTAAAATGGCAATTTACACTGTGTATCAGGATGTATAATGCATTGTGCACATTGTACCAAAATGTTATAAGGATGAGTTATGTGTATTATAGGCAACTGTTCTGTGTATTCATGTTAGTAACACAGGTTGTGATGTGTTTGTACATTTGAATGTTTATGATAATGAGTTCTGTGTATTTGGTGTCAATATTCTGTGTATTATAGGCACCCGTTTTGTGCATTCATGTTAATAACACATGTTTTGATGTGTTTGTGCATTCGAATGTTAGGAGGATGAGTTCTGTGTATTTTGTGCTAATATTCTGTGTATCCTAGACAACGTTCTGTGTATTATAGGCAATCGTTCTGTGTATTTAGAGCTGTCAAAACGGGCCAGCCCGGCCCATACGGGCTGGCCCGTCTCGGGTTGGTCGGAAAACGGGCCGGGAGCCGGCCCGTTTTCCCACGGGCCGAGACGGGCCGGCCCGTTTTCCCACGGGTTGGGATTTGGCCAACCCAACCCGTGTAGACCGGGCTGACGGGCTAAACGGGCCAGCCCGTCAGCCCGTTAATTTTTATTTTTATTTTTTATCTTTTGAATTAATATTATTAAAACTCTTTATTTGTATAACATGGGAATTGAACCCCTAACCTCTTAATTGAGAACAAAGACCATTTCCAACCAAGCACATCAAATCTTTTGAACAAACACCATGTATATTTATATATATACAAATTATACACACACTACACATACATGCACACATATATATAAATATAATTACATTTTAATTTTATAAATAAACTTTATATTAATATTTATATAAATATACAATTAATTGTATTAATTAATACTAGTAATAAATTTAATATTAATAAATTTTATATTAATATTTATATAAAGATACAATTAATTGCATTCATTAATACTAATAATAAATAAATTTAATATAAATAAATTAATAAATTATATATTATATATTAATATTAATATAAAGATACAATTAAATATATTAATTAATTAATACTTGTAATAAATATAATATAAAAAATTATATATAATGCTTGAATGATCTAAATAAATATATCTGTATATAAAGATGTTCAACTAAGGTCCTTTGCATAGTTGGTTTGAATAGTGGTAAATTATGTGAAAGGTCAAGGGTTCAAATCTTGTTAGCAACAATATTTTAAAATATTAATACATTTACACAATATATTTGAGGGTGGGGGGAGTGTTGGGGTGCGGGTAGGGTGGGAATACGGGCTATACGGGTTGGCCCGTATAACCCACGGGCCAACCCGTATAACCCGTATTCCCACACGGGTTATACGGACCGGGCCGAAAACGGGACGGGTTGGGATTTCTTCGACCCAACCCGTCCAAAAGCACGGGTAAACGGGCCCAACTCGACGGGTTGGGCCCGTTTTGACAGCTCTATGTGTATTCATGTTAGTAACACAGGTTGTGATGCGTTTGTGCATTCGAATAGGATACACATAATATAAGCCTAAGTATTATCTCTAATGTTCCATGTTTTTCAAATTTCACAATATTGTTTAAATATTCACCTTTTGTCGTGTGTGTTTTTGTGATCTAATGAACTTGCGTGTGGTTTTTTGTTTTTGCTTCTTCGTCACTATTTTTGTTGTTGTTCAAATTACAGTTATATTTTAATTTTAAAAAAAATCTGTAATGAGATCCGAATACGGCGTCGTTTCGGGCAGGGTACACGGTATAACGATCCGTTTAAAACTTATTGGGCTTTCATAACTATGAAACTAATGGACTAGTGAAGATTCTGTTTACGGGCTTTCCTACATATAAATTAATGGGCTTTCCAATACGGCCCATTTCCCCACTCCAGTGACGTGGCCTTTAAAACCCTCCCCAATCTCCCGAAACGCGCTGCAAAAAACCCACCAAAATCTGGTCTTCCCTCCAATTTCCCAAAATCTCCATAGGCGGAGAGCAAAATCTCCAACTCACATTTCCAAAGCTCGAATAAAGTTGAAGGAATTTCACGGTCTTCGAAGCCGTCAAGCGCTTCATCGCCGCCGACGTCTCCAATTTCAGCGGCCACGCCGCTTCTGTGAACTGAGGAGTCGTTTTCATGGGGAAAGACGATGACGAAATGAGGGGTGAGTTAGAGGAGAGGCAAATTAACGAGGAGTACAAGATTTGGAAGAAGAATACTCCATTTCTCTATGATCTGGTTATCACTCACGCGCTTGAGTGGCCGTCCCTTACCGTCGAATGGCTTCCCGACCGGGAAGAGCCGCCTGGGAAGGATTACTCAGTCCAGAAGGTTATTCTAGGGACTCACACTTCCGAGAACGAGCCGAATTACCTCATGCTCGCCAAGGTCCAGCTCCCGCTCGAGGATGCTGAAAATGATGCTCGCCATTATGACGACGATCGGTCGGACTTCGGCGGTTTCGGTTGTGCCAATGGAAAGGTATAGTAAGTTGTTTGTTTGTATAATATAATTCTACTTATGATTTTATTTATTTATTTTTTTTCCTTACTTTCTGGCGAATTGGTTTGTGCTGTGAATTTGCATGAGGGTTTGTTTGGTTTTCGTGATGTTTAGTGGTTCTGGTGTTTGATTATGGATAAATCTTGTGCATATAGCTGAGTTGCTAGGGTGGCATTGCTGATTAGTTATGCTCCCCATTTACACTTTGTAGAAGTCAAATCAGCTAAAAAATGACTCAGTAGTTTTGAAATTATGTAGCTGGTACAGTGATACCTAGTGAACTGAAAGCTTAGCTTAAATTTCAATTGTTTGATGAGTGGATTAGCTCAATTTGATAAAATAATTAATGTATTTGGGGCTGAAAACATCTTATTTCAATATTTTGTGACTTGTCATTGTTTTTCCTTCCAATTATAACTGTACTATATGTAAAGGGTAGCTGGTTAAGTTGTCCACTTCATTTTCTTTTTTCTTTTGAATTATTTAATAATTTGTGGTTATGCAAATGATTGCCTCTAAAAGAGCAGGGCCACTTGAGGAGGTAAAGGAAGAGGGACTGGGTGCTGGACTCTCAATCCTTGTTTGTTTGATTGGAACTCCTTTCATAGATGGACTTGTAATGCAAACTTGGCTTGATATAGCTCTGGTTCAAGCTCTTGATCTCTACATGAAGCTTGATTCTATAAGTCTTTTGATAAATAGTTTTGTCTGTTTATTTGTCTCATTGGATACAATCAATCTAAAGATCCCCATTTGATGAATAAAGAGCTAGTTGAATGATTGGTCTGCTGTGGAGAATTGGTATTTAATCATATGGGGTGGGAGACATGGGCATTATAATTTAGTGATGAACTTAGCAGAGGCATAGTT
>CM008334.1:4293961-4307603 GCA_002525835.2 Ipomoea batatas | reverse complement strand
CCACTCCTTCCTCGAGGCCTTCTACTGCACCTCCGTCGAAGTCTTCACTTTCTCCGTCGACGCTGAGCTCCGACCACCAGCCGGATTCCGGCGGCAAGGCGACGGAAAGTGTGACGGTGACGGTGAGGTTTCGCCCCCTCAGGTATGGTGCTCTGTTGACCTCTGCCGTCTGCCGAGCGAGCACTCCATGATTTTGATTCTATTGGTACTTGTAGGTGAAATCCGGTAGATTAATGCGTTTGTCTTAGCTTTTGACAGTGCTAGAGAGATTAACAAAGGGGACGAGATAGCTTGGTATGCTGATGGAGACTATACGGTTCGCAACGAGTATAATTCCGACACTGCCTACGGCTTCGGTTTGTTCAGACCTCTGCTAATTACACTCCTTAGTTACTGATATAAGAGTTTACATGTTTTAAATACAACTCATAATGAATGGGTGCAAGAAGATCATGCGTTGAATGCTCTGGCATTTGTTTTCCATCCTGATGGTACTTCTGTGTGGGGTGGATTCTGGGCAGGGGATTGAGAGACGAGATGCGTGGCATAAAGAGGAGTGGTAGCCATTTGTCTGCAAGCTTAGATAGGTTTTAACTTGGATATTGTGTAGAAAGTTTGGAATTGTCAACAATAAAGAAGGCAATTGATGCATCCTTCTGTAACTTACCTAGAAAAAGTTAGGGAGGGGTTGGATTAAGTTTATGAACCTTCAAGTCCAATGCATTGAACTTAAATTTGCTTGTCACATGAGAAATTTTTTCCTTAGGGGTCTGTTGATATTGATTGATATTTCTAAGTGTTTTTGGGTTCCAGTAAAAGAGGAGAAAATTAATAACTGAATGAGTAGTTCAGTGATGGCTTAATTTTCAATTAAAACATTTCTTATATGTTATACTAAAGAGTTCTACCACATGTACTCTCTATTTCTACTCCCTCACTTTTACTCCATGAATTAGTTATTTTCATCATGCGGGTCTCAACTTTCAAAGAAAATGTCAACACCAAAATTTTGTAAGAGGGAGTAAAAATTGGGGGGTAGAATTTGGGTGTAGAAGTAGTATTTTCCTATTCTAAATTTTGTAACTTTATTGGGTCTAGAGTCAATTCAGAATACATTGTTCCCTTGATCTAAATGTAGCATTGTTTGCACGGATGGAACTGCCTAAAGTGTTACCAGACTGAAATGATACATAATATATTACCCAGAATTTATACAATTAGATTAATGAAAGATGGCAAAGGACAAATTATTAGTCTTAAATCAGGAAGTGGCTGTATGATATCAATAGTTAGTATTTGAATATCAAATCTATCAATTTCAATCTGTGCAATCTAATGGAGTGGGTAAGAATTTTGTACCATGTGATACACTGGCATTAAGGGTGTTTAGAGTCTCACATTGATAAAATAAAAGAAAATATATGGATTTATAAGGTCATGAGTTAGACTAGCTAATTGGCTGGATTTTTACTTTGGGTCTGCTATTGCTTTTGCACAGACAGAGTGTTTGGTCCTGCAACAACTACTCGCCGTGTATATGATGTGGCAGCTCAACATGTTGTGAATGGGGCTATGGGAGGAGTCAATGGTAATTCAATCTCAATTGATACAGAATATTACTGCTTGTCAAATTCTTTAAAAAAATATATCTCAAAAGATCCGCAGTACAGTAGTTGGAGTTAGTGGAATGGAACCATCCCTTTCCTTTCAACTAAAGGAAAACTGAAAACCTTTCACCTTGTGAAGCATGTTGTTGTCTGTGCTTTTAGACTCCTTTGCTAGAGCCTAAGCCTTACTGCTACTACTGTAAAGTTCTAAATGAGAAAGTATTCATCACTATTTAATGTGCACATGGGTAAAGTTTATGAAGCTATTAACAGAATCCATGGTTTAATAAATATGCCTTGCTTTAGTTATATGTTGCATTCCTTGGTTCCTTATTTACTTTGAATTTCTGTTTGCAGGTACAGTGTTTGCTTATGGAGTTACTAGTAGTGGGAAGACTCATACAATGCATGTATGTCCTTGAATAGATTTTATCTTATCATTTTCACACTTACCACTCAATGATAGGTTTATTGAAAATAATTAATGATTCAATATTGTATTCCTTGAATTCCCCTTGAAAAATATAATTAGAGTTAGAAATATATGGTACCGGTGTTTCAAATATATGCTATTTGTGCAGTGCTTTTGGCTTGGATGTTAAGCATTAGGTTCTGAACTTTTAGTGAACTGTGTCATTTGATTTTTGGAAAGCTGAGTTCCAAAACAAAACATTTTAAGAGAAAACCTGTAATTCTTTTTATTTATTTATTTATTTTTTTTGCTGCCAACAACTGTTTGAATGCCATTTTTTTCATTGCTTAGATTGTTTTTCAACTGTAATTTTGGTCTTGACTTTACAAAGATCAAGGTTATCATTGTTATCATGTGCCTGTTGCTTTGATAAAAAATAAAGGGTGAACATGTACTTGCTTTGATACTATCTAGAAGTTGAGGTAACTGGTGCTTCCCTTAAGTTTTAAAGCATGGCGTCTGAAGCTCTTTATTATGTGTGTGTACTATTGTTATTGTTATTGTTGTTGTTGTTACTTCTTATTATTATTATTATTATTATTGTTATTATTATTATTATTATTATTATTGTTATTAAAGTTAGAATGTATGAAAAGAAAAAAAAGGTTCGATGGGCTTCTTTTCCCTTCTAGATTTTGAGTTTTTTTCTAGGTTATTATCTAGTCTTCTTTAGATTGGAATGGGACAAGGTATGCCATCTTTTCTATACTCTTCTTCATTAAGTTCTGTTGTAGCTATTTTATCTTAGGGCCTCACAAATCATGTCTATCCTCCACTATTTTGAAATTGTCTTAGTATATGAACAAATAGGTTGACATGCACCTTCCTTCCATGAACATTAATAAATATTAAATGATATTCCTTGGATTGACCTTTTCCAGGACTATATAAGCTTCTAACTTCTATATGTTCATTAATTTTAAGTTCTATAATCTCTTACAAGGAGATATGGGTTGTGTAGAACTCTGAATTTTACATGTGAAGCAGTGCACTCCTGTTGCTAAGTCAATTATCTATTTCTCATTAAACCATATTAATTTCTCTTCAATATCCTTTGTGGCTGTTTTCAGGGAGAGCAGAAGTCTCCTGGAATAATTCCATTAGCAATTAAGGATGTGTTTGGCATAATCCAAGAGGTATTTGCCACCAACAGTCATTGTATGGTGAAGTTGATTGTCAGATTCTTATCAATAATGGGAAGGTTGTTTTCTAATCAATCACCAATCATTAATTCTATTGTATCAGACACCAGGGCGAGAGTTTCTTCTCCATGTTTCTTATCTTGAGATTTACAATGAAGTAAGTATTTTTACCTTTCATCAACGCATGACTTTAGCAACTTATATCTCTTCCTATATTCTAATTCTTGTCATAGTTAATTTTTCATGAAAATGAACCAGGAAGGAAAATTACCTTATGGACATCAGAAGTGCCTAACTATATGACCCCCCACCACCCATATTCTTGGTCTTGAATTCTGTATTTTTCTATGGTGCAAATTTTGGTGGTTAATTTTTCTTTTAGATCTATTTTTTCAGTTCCATATGTACTTCAGTGGTTTCTTTTCTGGGGTATTCTTGTAGTCTTAGACTCTTAGTTTTTACTTTTAGCGTCATTAATGAACCAGAGTATTCTTTCTAATAGTTCACTTTTACATAACATAATGGAACCTATTTTCTTGTGTTTTTTGGTAGAATATGAGTTGTCTATACTGAATTGATGAAAAGGAATTATACAAGACAACTATTTATACAAGCTAGTAATAGGATTAACCAAGTTCTCAACCACTCCTTTCAAATTCAAAATGAGTAGTTGAGAGCTATTATTTCAACCTCCCTCAATATCATCTAACACTCCCCCTCAAGCTATGTTATCCATAGTGGTGTAAATTTTTTTGGTGGTCGGAGAATAACACTTGTATCCTTTTTGTGTTGGAGAGTAACCTATAAAAATACACTTATTAGCTCTAGTATCAAATTTGCTATGGTGTTGTGGATACACGTGAACAAATGCCGTTCAACCAAATATCTTGAGTGGTAAATCAAATCAGATTGCACTTATGTGAGGAAAATTTTGTAGAAGAAGTTGACGTAGGTTTTTAAAATTAATGACTCTAGATGGCATATGATTAATTTGATAGGTGGTTTTGAGAATGGCTTTCCCCCAAAAATTATTAGGAAAAATAGAGGAAAACATAAGGTACTGCGCAACCTCCAAGATGTCAGAAGATGTTGAGGGAGGTTGAGAGAATAGCTCTCAACTACTCATTTTGAATTTGAAATGAGTGGTTGAGAGCTTGGTTAACCCTTCTACTGGCATGTATATATACTTGTCTTGTACAATTCTCATCATCAGTTCAATACACACAGTTAGTATTCTACATATATGTTCTACACAAGAGATGTCTATTCTTGCATTTAGCTACCTCATTTTGTTTTGGGGGTGTCAACACAAGAGCTTATATGGATAATCCCATGATTCTATAGATAGGTCTGACTTGAGTATCTGAATTATAGAGTTAAATTGGTTTTGAACCATAAGATTGAAGGTTTGAAAAATTTTCCCGACTTATTACTTTTCTCTCATAAGAAAAACTCAAATTACCAGTGTATGATCATCAATGAATCTCACACACATTGAGTGCCAGAAACATTTTTTATCCGTAAGGGACCCACACATGACACATCACTATGAATCAAAGAAAAAGCAGTTGAAGGTTTGTATGGAATTTGAGTACAAACTGTTCGAGTATGCTTTGCAATTTGACAAATTTCGTAATAAAAAGATGTTGGAGTTTTATTGATAAATAATTTAAGAAACAATTATGCGAGGTACACAAAGCTAAGATGACTAAGACGATGGTGTAACAATATGATTTCACTATCTTTATTGACATTGGAATTGGACACATAACAGAATTCTAACATACTATGAGATTGACACAACTTGCATGAGAAACTTGATTTAAGGATCGACAACATGAGAAGAGTTAGAGCATGGAGCACAGTTCAACACTACCAATCATCTTCCCCGATATCAAGTCTTGGAAAATGCACAAGTTTGGATAAAATTTAGTAACACTGATGTAGTGTGTAGGGTAATTTGAAAATGGGTATGATTTGTCGTTCTATTGAGGATTGGGGTTTATGGCGCGTAAAGAGCGGTTACCTAAACTCTAGGCACCAAGGTATTGGAATCCATAAGGATCCAAGTAAATCATATTTGGTTTGCAATTAACAACTAGAGTATTTTTAGTATTTTGGATGGGAAAGATGGGTTAAATTAGGTGTATTACTCTATTTATACATTTTACACTTACATTGGGGGAAGAACATTATACCTAGGTTCTTGAGACAAGCACAAAAGAATCCAAGTTTCCACAAGGATTAGAACAAGGGTTGCCCCATTTCCATGCTGTATCAACCCAAATTTTTTAAGAACAAAAGCTTTGTAAGCCCCAATCTACCCATTTTTCCATAAAAGGGAAATTGGGTTTGAGATTGGGAAGGCTAAGTCTTCCATCAAATTCCCATTGTGATGAAAGACTTTCCAAAGGCAAACAATAATCACTGCGCAATAACTATTGAAAGATAGAAATAAAACCCAACTCAAACTCAAGAACCTTAAATAGGTGTTCATCCCCTTTATGCAATAATTATATAGCTAGCATCAATAGAAGCAATAAACACCTAATCTAACCCAAATAAAGGACTACTTACTCATTTGCAAGGTAAACATACCAATTTCAAGTAAGGAAATCATAAATAAACAATAAATGTAAAGAAGAGAGGAGATGAAGAAATAAACCACTTTGGTATTAAATGAAGGAAAAGAGTTGTTGAGATCCACTCTAAATCTTCAATACAATGCTCCAAAATTAGTAGGTTGTGTAGATCTAAGCTAGGCTAGGCTATTTTGCTCTAAGGAAATGAAAGAGAACTAGTCTAAGCTATCTAAGGTTCTCCCTTTTATGCAAAATGTAGAAAATCAGCTTTTATACTGTGCAGGATACGCAACAAACGGCCACCCACACGGCCGTGTGGTTGGACAGAACCTGCGTCGGGGCAAACGGCCACTCACACGGCCGTGTGGGTGGCCGTGTGAGGTCATTTTTCCAGCTTTTCTCCCGCTTCGCGTTCCACTGCTTCGATCCTCCTTGAGTGAAATCTAGGCTTCCAAAATTGTTCCATTATGCTCCAAAAAGCCTCATATTGACTCGTTGTGACCCACTTTTTCTAGAAGCATCAAACCACACAAACAAGTCATATATTCCACTCAAATTAAAGCACTTTGTTATAAAAAAATTGGTTAAAGTATAGGGTTAAAAGGGGTCAAGAATCAAAGGTACCAACTCTCCCACACTAGAACTTTTGCTTGACCTCAAGCAAAGACAAAGAATAATCACCACCAAGCAATGAACACTTATCTCACTTCCTTCCTGTACAACCAAACATCCACGAGCAACTCATGACAACCCAACTTCTTTCAAGAATCATCTCAGCCTCGCAAACGAGTTCCTTTCTCAAGTCAATAACCAAACGCCATTATTAGAGTGTGTGAGGACCTTGCGTGCACAAGTGCTAAGTTAAGATTATGCAAAACATGGCTCAAGATGAGATCCCATAAGCTTGCTCTTCTTATTCCCACTAGATCTTTATTTGGCTTGTAACGGGGCTAAAGGGTAAAGGGTTAACAAGGAAGGGGTATGGAAGATAAACAAAAATGAGAGAATTTCACACTTAAACACAAACTAATCTAGAAGAGACTTGACAATTATGGAAAAGGAGCAAACTACAATAGAAAGTAAGACAACACTCTAGAATTGAGGGGTAAAGACACAACTTTTAATAAAGATGAGGAGCTTTCACTTTTATTCAATCAACTCTTTTTCTTTTCACTTTTCAAGATTTTGATTCTCTTTTTCAACTTTTTCAAAGGAACTTTTTCTTCATTTTTTTTTTTTTTTTTTTTTTAAATTTTCAAGGCTTTCACTTTTCAAAGTAACCAAACTCAATATATTCACAAAAGACCCCCACACTAAGACAAAACTATCTAGAGTGATGCTATAAAAGATGAGCTCCAAAGGAAAGTCTCTCCTAAACTAAGGAATAAGTGCTATATTCTCTCAAAGGGTGGAAGGGAAACATTTAGGCTAAGGGCTAAGGGTTAATTGATGAGGGTTCACACAAAGAAAAACAATCAAACTTGGGAACAAGTACAAAGCACTTTATTACAAGAACAAAAGGCTCAAAAGGGGTTAACTAGGGATATTTTTCACACCTAAACACAAACTAATTTGGAAGAGACTGGACAGAACCTGCGTCAGGGCAAACGGCCACTCACACAGCCGTGTGAGGTCATTTTTCCAGCTTTTCTCCCGCTTCGCGTTCCGCTGCTCCGATCCTCCTTGAGTGAAATCTAGGCTTCCAAAATTGTTCCATTATGCTCCAAAAAGCTTCATATTGATTCGTTGTGACCCACTTTATCTAGAAACATCAAACCACACAAACAAGTCATAGATTCCACTCAAATTAAAGCACTCTGTTATAAAAAATTGGTTAAAGTATGGGGTAAAAAGGAGTCAAGAATCAAAGGTATCAAAAATGGACAAAAAATTGCAATCCAAGTTTTGACATGTAGGACAAAGTCGAGATACAACTCTTTAGTAAGTTGAATGGAACCTGTCCCATCAATTTTTAAACTTGAACCATCAGCAATACGGACAAATGAGTGACCATTACTTGGCTTGTAATTTTGGAGAAGAGTAGCATTGCCTGTCATGTGATCAGAAGCACATGTGTTAACTATCCATGACCCCGTTCCTCCTTTGTTAATAGTGAAAGTTGTATGTGAATCCGTTTGAGCCACCATACCAGTCCCAAGAGAGGAATTATTGTCATCAAGGTTTGAAGTTTCTGAATTGCCTCTTGCTTTTGATGTAGTGATGTTGGAAGTTTGTGATGAGGCCATTTTGTATTTTTTCATGGCTTGAGAATTGAGAAAAGAAGGCCAAGAAAAGTTGGCTTGAAGGGATTAGGGTTCAAAGACCTAGCTCGGATACCATGAAGAAGTTATGAAATTCTTACTTAAAACAATTGGTGATTACAACAACATATACACAAACTCCTTTAATAAAGGAAAGAACTAATTAGCTTAATTCTTTTCTCAAAATCAGGAAACTGAAAATCAAGAAACAGAGTTATAGGAGAAATTGAAAATCACCACCAATCTCTCCTTTATTCCTAAAATATTTTCCTAAAATAAATTCCCTTACTCCCTACTATTCAACAAGTAGTTGATAGCTATTCTCTCAACCTCCCTCCATATCCTCTAACAATTTCCATTTAATGTCTTATTTTACTAAAAAGAAAAAAGCTCAAAGTCTCCTCCCAATCTCAATTTCAGGTCATCAATGACTTGCTTGATCCAACAGGGCAGAATCTCAGAGTACGAGAAGATGCTCAGGTATGTTTGATTGAACATTTCGAATACTTGTTACACTATTTAGATCACTGTGATGTTCTCCGGATATTTTCTTTTACAGTTTTAATGCTCACATGGTTTTATGTTAAAAAAATGTTGAATTCAAAATGTTGCCTAGATGGTCACATGTTATGTAGAGGTATGATGGCTAGCTTGGTAAAGTTTTCAGTCTATAAGTTAGTCATTAGCAGTCGCATCTTCTGAGTAAAGAGGGGCTTGACAGTCATTAGAAAGAAAATCAAGTTAAGAGTTGTACAGAACTTGAATGTGTCTAAGCATATTTTGCTGTATTTTGTATTCTATTTTCTGTTACGTTAATGTTGTTATCTAGACTGGTAAGTTCTCTAATCAGTAGTACATAATTTGGTAGTCTAGGATTAATGACAGATCCATTATACTTAAATTGTTTTTATTTAGAATCAAAGTTTCCTATTTGATAGATTAGAGTTTAATTAGCTTTGGAAATCTTTGGTCAATAAGGAATTGAAATTCCTTAGCTCAGGTAAGAAAATTATGCGGCATTGTGCAGGGTACCTACGTTGAGGGAATCAAAGAGGAAGTTGTTCTGTCCCCTGCACATGCTCTATCACTAATAGCTTCTGGGGAAGGTATCTCTTAGTACTTTGCTTCTGTTTCAAGCCTAAAAGTGGAACAATTTTAGCTTTTTGCTTGCTGCGTCTTATATGTTTCATATTTTCCAATCTAGGGCACATGAAACTATACTCCATGTGAAATAGAGGATGCTATTTTAACTGCCCTGCTCCACATATCTTTGTTCTCACAATTGTTGGCCCTACAACCAACCTGCACCACCTTGCACATAAATGACACATGACCTGCTAATACTATATGTTAGAATCCACTTTTTATGCTTTGGCCACCACTGCTTGTGACTGGCAATGGGCTTCTAGCATGGCATCTGGAAGTGGTGGCCAGTTGTCGCATTGGTACTGACTAACTATTGCAGGCCATTGACCTTTTTTCATATTTAAATTTATTTAAAATTTAATTTTTTGTTTACCCCACATTCTTGCAACCTGCACTACAATCTGAAAAAGCCCTACTCTGCAAGACCTGCATAGTGTGGATTGTGGTGCAGGCACTGCATAACCAGCACAACATTGACATCCCTTTCTGAATTAGAGTTTTGGGATGCTTTAAGTATAATTATGAACAATTCCTGTCTAACCTAAAAATTGTAACTGGTTTACATTATTTTGTAAAAACTAACAACGGAGAAAGTATATTATAGTTTTTAATTATTTCTTAAAGTTTTTAAGTCAAGACTAGCTCAGCTCAAATAGAACGCAGAAGCAGTAGATTATATGGTCTTATCGGTTTGTGATCTAGCATTCTATTTATAGTTGTCCCCAGATGTTATTTGTAATACTGCATGAGCATTGATTATTATGGTTTTCTTATTTCTACCTTCTATAGATTTGACAGTTTGACACTTTCTTGTCTCACGTGCATGCACACGTTTTAACAAATAACTGTGACCTTGATTTGACATGATGCAGAGCACAGGCATGTGGGTTCTAATAACTTCAATTTACTGAGCAGTCGAAGCCATACGATATTCACTCTGGTGATTGTTTTTATTTTTTCTTGAATTTAGTGTGCAACAGTATTGACAATGATTGATTTGTACTCCTTTCTATTGTTTTCACAAGTTTAGAGCATGAGAACAGACCAAATATGAAAGATAGTTAGTTATAACATTAGCTTTCTAAACATGTTTATTACTGTAAGTCTTGAAGTGTTCCTGAAGCATATGGTCTCTGCACTGATGGAGGTCTGATGAGTGTATTTCTCTGCCAGACAATTGAAAGCAGTCCACGGGGGGAAAATCAGGGTGAAGAAGTGACTTTATCACAATTGGTATGTAGTGCCCTTTTTATTAGTTTTCCGGCATTTGGAGATTTAACTGTGCAATTTGTTAATGCAATCAAATAAGTTCAGTAATTCTTATTCAAATTTGAAAATGGCTAAACAAAAAAGTACCTACCTATTGTCATTTCTAATAACATGGGTAGAGTAAAAACATAAAATATTATGTGTAGTCATAGTGGTGAATATATAGATCGTATAAATAATGGTGGTGATGCTAAGATAAGTAGATATAGGTGTTGATAGAGTAGGTAGCTAGTGGTAGATGTATATTGGTAAGTAGGGCTGTGCAGAATCTAGGGCTGTGCATCGGACGGTTCGGTTCGGTTCGGACGGAGGACAGCCTTCTCCGATCGGATTTCGGATTGGCATTGGTAATATCCCATCCGAAAATATTTGGCACTATACCCTATCGGTTTTTTGTAATTTCGGATTGGTTCGGTTCGGTCGGTTATCCGACCTGAATTCGGTTAAAGAATATATGCAAAAAAAAGTGAAAAACAATTAAAAACTTTACTAAGTACCAAGGGTAAGCATTAAGACAAAAAGACCTAAGTATTAACTGATTGTCTGATTCTAAGTTATAAGTTATAACTACAAATTATTACTTATTACAGACCAAAAGAGAAATTGGCAAAACTCATAAATACTTTGATACTTATTACAGACCAAAAGAGAATAGAATAGATCATAGATGATACTTTGAAATTTGAATCTTTGAACAATACACTGAATGGTAAGTGGTTGGGTAGATGATGAGTAGATAGATAAGTGAAGTTTGTATGTAATAGTAATAGTGATTATAAATGAAGTTATGTGTGGTTCTGTATTTGGAAAAATATGGGAAAAAAAACTGTTTTTCAAATCCTTTGTTAAATTGGAAAAATGGAAAAATAGTTTCCCAAATGGAAAAATGGAAAACAGTGCTAAAAAACAGATTTTCTGTTTTCCTTTTTTTTTTTTCTTCAAAAAAAGGGAAAAATTTTCCGGAAACTAATCCCTGAGATTTTTGTTTTTATCATTTGTTTTTTACTTCTCAGTTTGTTATTCTTGTCAATTGAATTAAAAATTTCTTTGTAGCATTTAATTGACTTAGCAGGTTCTGAAAGTTCAAAGACAGAGACAACTGGGCTGAGAAGGAAAGAGGGTTCTTACATAAATAAGAGCTTACTCACTCTTGGAACTGTATGATAATGCTTCTTAGTTTCTCCTTTTCTCATATCTGATCTAGATTTGCATTATACTGTGGTGCTGCAATGGCAGTAGCTAAGACAAATTTCACTTAAACTTTACAATTTAATCCAGGTGATATCAAAATTAACAGATGGAAAAGCTACCCACATACCTTATCGAGATTCTAAACTTACACGCCTTTTGCAGTCTTCCCTGAGTGGACATGGTCGAGTTTCTGTAAGTTTTAATCTTGTCAATTACCATTTCACTATACACTGTCAATTGGTTTTTCAATTTTCTCAATAACTAGTTAAGATTCTGATTTGTTAATTCAATCCTTCTGCAGCTGATTTGCACGGTGACACCTGCCTCTAGCAACACAGAGGAAACACACAACACATTAAAATTTGCACATCGTAGTAAGCATGTGGAAATCAAGGCTTCTCAAAATAAGGTGAGAGTTGAGTTATATACCATCATATCTACAATATGTTCAAGCTGAGTACAAGCATGGTTTTAATTTTTGCTCTATCTATTTTTTTTATTTAACCTCTTCCAGATTTTGGATGAGAAGTCTCTCATTAAAAAGTATCAGAAAGAAATTTCCAATTTGAAACAAGAGCTTGAGCAACTAAAGCGTGGCATGATGGAGAATCAAAATGTGGCTCCAGTCCAGGAAGATTTAGTCAATCTGAAGCTTCAGGTTTGGGGGGTTTATTATGTCCTCTACCACATTTCATTATATTTTCTTTTTATATTATATGGAGTAGATGAATAGCTTACTCTTTTATTTATATTTATGTATAGCATTGATATAAATGAATCATTGTTTGTGACAACTTTCTTTCACTGGTCCAGTAGAAAAAGGAAAAATAAAAAGAAAAAAAGTGACAAATTTAGACCTAGGGTACAAGGCTCCCTGCATTTGGGTATGCAAGGAAGATGTGCAAGTACAACCTTACCTCTCTATTTTGATAGTTTTTCCCAAAGTTTCAACACATTTCATTGAATAGATGAGCACTTGGTCACTACCCCAAGCCCAACCTTCAATCTGGAAAAGACAAGAAAAAGAAAGTTGTCCATACACTATTGTTGAACAAATACACTAATAAAATTACAGAAATCGTTAATCTCTACGCTACAGCAGCTATTCAAAGCTCTATGTGCATATTCAGTATACAATTGTTTAATTTCTTTTGTTTACACTATTGGTTTTATATGCAGTTAGAAGCTGGGAAGGTTAAGTTACAATCAAGATTAGAAGAGGAGGAACAAGCCAAAGCAGCTTTGATGGGAAGGATTCAAAGATTAACTAAACTGATTTTAGTTTCCACAAAAAGTACTATTCAACCAAATGTCCGTGAAAAGGCTGGTCATAGGCGGAGGCATTCTTTTGGAGAAGATGAGGTAACTATCTATTTGGTTATTCAGACTTGTGGTTTAATAGTCAACAAATTGGCTATAAATGGTTTCTGAGATTTTAATCAAGGTTCTGAGATTCAGTTTTGCAAGGATTCTGTAACCCATTACCCATGTATGTGCACTGTTATTGCTGATGCAGCTAGCCTACTTGCCAGATAGAAAACGAGAATGCATGATTGATGATGATATTGGAAGTATTAATTCTGAAGTATCTGCTGATGGAAGGGTTGATGTCACAGATCTTGATGAACTGGTTAAAGATTACAAAAGGAACAGAAGGCGAGGAATGCTTGGCTGGTTCAAATTGAAAGTAAAATTCTCACTATCCCTCTCATTTTGTGTATGGTCTGAATGGGAGAATATGCTTTATACTGGTTTGAGTGGGACAAAAAACAAAAGTTTAACTGAATAAAAAATTGCATACTCAGGTTTTGGTTTTCTCCCTCTAGTACTACAAGAATAATTGTTAAATATGATTTTGTAGCTAAGACCAAAAAATAGATTGTTTAATTTCATAATTTAAGAAAACAGAACAACCTTTTTGAGCACAAGTGGATATGCTTATGTATGAATAATATTTGACTCATTGACTGTT
>CM008334.1:4213390-4225552 GCA_002525835.2 Ipomoea batatas | reverse complement strand
TAGATTGTCATTTTAGCTAACTAGTTTGAAGATATAAAGGTGAGATATATCTAGATTGGTAAATGCGTCCAACATTCTGTTATCAAAATATAACACTGGTAATTATAAAAGAAATGTAATTTATTTTCACAATTAATTATAATTTTTTACGTAATTGAAACTGCTTTATTCCACAGCAACAGATCATATCCAGGATGCCTTTTTAGCTAACTAGCTTGAAGATGTAAAAGAGGTAAGGTATGGCGGCCCCGGGCCATCCATCATTATGTCGGGCAGGAGTTCGTTTTAATTTAACCACCCAAGATTAATACACGTATATATACTGATAAGATAAGACACGATACGTATATAAAACCAGGACTTATCAGATCCAAACAGTTTATGTAACCAAAAAACCATAAAACCAAACAATGCCAATAAACGTTGTTCTAAGACTGAACAAAACCAGAAAGATTATGTCCAACTGGTTCCTCAAAAGGAAGAAAAAGAAGGTGGAGAAGATGAACAGCATTGCCCGAAAGTGGAAGCTTCTGAGCGGGAGAAACCAATGGGAAGGCCTATTAGATCCTCTCGACAACGACCTGCGAAAATACATCCTTCACTACGGCGAAATGGCGCAGGCAACCTACGACAACTTCAACCACGAGAAGGCGTCGAAATTCGCAGGGAGCGGTCGGTACGCTAAACAAAACCTGTTCGATATGGTCGGGCTGGGAAAAGGGAATCCGTTCAAATATTCCATCACCAAGTATTTGTACGCGACGTCTTCGGTTCAGGTCCCCGAGGCGTTCATCGTGAAATCCATGTCTAGAGAAGCGTGGAGCCGAGAGTCGAACTGGATTGGGTTCGTGGCGGCGGCCACGGATGAGGGCGCGGCGGCGTTAGGGCGGCGAGACATTTTGGTTGCTTGGAGAGGCACTGTTCGAACGTTGGAATGGGTTAATGATTTCGAGTTTGCGTTCGCCGATGCGCCGAAGATTTTCGGGGAAAATTATGATCCTAAGGTTCATCGGGGTTGGTACTCGATTTACACTTCGGAAGATCCAAAATCGTCATTTACTAAGATCAGTGCCAGAGACCAGGTAAACCTCAAAGCTTTAATGTTATATGTTGGCTAAACTTTTCGTCCACTTTTTCAGCACAAAATAGGGATAAAAAGTACTTTTATACCACATACTGTGGGTAGTAGTCAAAATGATTGCAAAATCCTAACTACTCCCTAACTCACTAAAGAGGATTATTAAACAAAACAAAGTGTACGAAAATTTGTGATTTTTCAGTTAATTTATAATCCTAATGCTTTAATGTTATAAATTGGCGAAAAAATGCCCATTATATTCTGGTTCACCTAAAATATGGATGAAAAATTAGGCTTGGTGGGGCAACCATAAGATTACAAATTTAACTTTCCGTGAAAGTCATATGTTGTTCTTTTTTGTTTGAGCCAATCAATTAGGTATAATTTAGGTTGATTTACTTCATTGTGATCCTTTGCCGACTAAGGTCACAAGGCGGGGTTTACCCAACACATACACTCTAGTAGCAGCGAGGTTTCCCTAGTCATCCAAAAATTAGGTTTGGTGGCAACCCCAATTAAGTTGATGAGGTTGTTGGCTTGGTAATTACAAGGTTTGAAATTCGAATCCTAATGGGAGCAACCTATTGGACTCTCTGACTTGAACCCGGTCAGCTATGTGCAACCCAGACTATGTTATCCTTTTGGAGTCTACCGATTTATTCAATACACACTCTCAGTAATAGTTTTGATTCATTACTAAAAAATTATTTTTCAACTTTGTTGACCCGTGGGTAGCAATAAAAAAAAATGGATAGAAATTATAGTGACTCTTTTCTAAAGTTACTGTCAACCACCTTCGTTTAGGTTCTTGGAGAAATTTCAAGGTTAGTGGATCACTACAAGAACGAGGAAATGAGCATAACCATAGCAGGCCATAGCATGGGTGCAGCCGTGGGGACCCTAAACGCGATCGACATAGTCATCAACGGATTCAACAAGGTAGCGGCCGCCGGAAAACCAACTTGTCCGGTGACGGCCTTCCTCTTCGCCAGCCCTCGAGTCGGCGACTCGGCTTTCAAGAACGCCATATCAAAGCTACAAAACCTTCACATTCTTCGCGTCCGCAACGCCATGGACGTCGTCCCAAATTACCCTCTCATAGGCTACGCCGACGTCGGCACGGAACTAGGCATCGACACCACCAAATCGGAGTACCTAAAGAGCCCCGGAGACTTGAGTACTTGGCATAGCTTGGAAGCTTACATGCATGGAGTTGCAGGGTACCAAGGGGCCAAAGGAGGGTTTAAGATTGAGACGGGAATACGGGATATTGCACTCAGGGCCGTTCCAATAAAAAATGGGGTCCTGTGCAATATTTTAAATTGGGCCCTTTTTAAAAAAAAATTATATATATAAATAATAATTGCATCAAAAATTTAAAATATAAATATTATATAAAAAAATACACCCAAAATTTCATTTAAAAAGTGTCATGCGTCGTGCACATTTAAATATAAATATCTTGTGTAAAATACTGCCGAAAATCGTCTAGAGAATTTATCTTTAGGACCTTTATTTATTGATAAATATCTTTTAGAACATCTTTAATTTCACAAGAATATCTATTAATCTAGAATCAATGACATCCCAATTTCTTGGATCATATATGTCAAATAAAAGCGAATCATTTAGTTTATCATTGTGACCAACATCATCCATCTAAACAACTATTAGCGTTCTTATTATTTTCATTGTCACAGTGATACCTATCATCATTGTACAAACTATCATTAAAATTTTTTTTTTTTCAATCTCACAATCATCTTGATCTTATATATGAAGATTAGAATCAAACAATATTTCCTTCGCATTATCTTTTTGCACATCTATTTGAGTTTCTTTTGTAATTAATTTTTCAAGAGCTCCCTTTTGAGATTGAGTTAGTTGCTCAATTCTTCTTTTCTTTTTACACTTTACATAGCCAGATGAATATTTTCTAGAAGACATAACTATAAAATTCTAAAGAAAAAATAAAAATTTATTTAGAAACTCTATGAACAAATAATTAATCAAGAAACAAATTCTTGAATATATTATTTTGAAATCAGAATTATTAAATCATGTAAATAAAACAATAAACAAGAATTGTGAAATATTTAATAATTTTAATTACCTGTTAAAAGAACGGGAGAACTTGATCAAGAAAAATTCTTCAATCCTATCGAACTGCGTCTGTTGTCTCACTCGTCTGTGATCTGTTTGTAGTTTATTTATGAGATTTATGTAAATAAACATTAAGCTACAATTCGATAATGACTAATGACTAATGCTTAATGGACTCTGTTTAACTAATAAACTAATATTTATGTACTGTTACTGTATACATAAATACTCCGTACATAGGATTAATGGGTTACGTGAGCAAAAAGAAAAGAATTATTGCCTAATGGGCTAATGGCGGTAAATTGGTAATAAGGATTATCGCCTAATGGCGGTAAATCGGCAATGCCGCAATGCCGCTTGTGCTTACTATATACATAATATTTTTTTTTTTTAAATATGGGGCCCCCAAAAATTGGGGGCCCTGTGCGCCGACCCTGGGCAGACTTGCCCAGGGCCGGCCCTGATTGCACTAGTGAACAAGCATTTGGATGCTTTGAAGGACGAATATTTTGTGCCGGTTTCATGGTGGGTTGAGAAGAATAAAGGGATGGTTCAACAAGATGATAGATCCTGGATTCTTATTGATCATGAGGATGATATATGATTTTTTCTTTCTTCTTAATTCTTTATTTATTTCATAAAATTATTTTATGTGTTAATTAATTAACATTGTTTTGATGTTACCTTGTAGTTCACGGAGAGTCTATTTGATGATTAATTTTAGATGTTTTCGAAATAAAAACATTGAGATCATGAGATATTCATAAGATGGTATATGGATCTTGTGTTGTTTCATTGAGGAATTTTCTGGGCATGTAAGTTTTTATCTCTTTTCACCGAATGATGCTCTGATTTCATTAACTTTGTGTACGATTTATTTTGTGGTCTACCTATATACTTCAACTCTTGCTTGAGTTCTGTGCATGTGTGTCTAGTTTCATTTCTAAACAATATAATTTTGGTTCATACTTTGAAACATATTCGAGGGGGCTATGAGCCTATTGGACCATTTGAATTTGGTTAAGCCCAAGAGGGTGGAAGTGGATGGGCTAGGAATTAATAAGACAAACGGCTTGGAAAGACGTTGGGCTAGGCTAGGCTAGGCCGTAAGATGTGGGCTAGGGTTCAGAATGCAGTGGATTCTAGTTCAGTTTACAGAATTCATGTTCATAAGGCATAGAATTCATGTTCATAAAACAAATATACATAACACATTAAGACGATATAGTGAACATGAATTATGTGCATTATGTTAAATGTTTATGTGTCCTCAACTTTATAATTAAGTGCATTATGGACCACACAAAATGCACCACACAAAAAATAAATGCACCACAACTAATGGAGCATTTTCAAACACTCTATAGTGCATTTATACATACCTCATAGTGAATGACCGCACGGCCTCACGAGAAGCTGTGTCTGCACGAAAACCTAACCCTATATATATTATATATTTTTTGAAATATCAACATAATGAAACTTATCATCAACTTCAAACTATTGTTTCCGTCTGGGATGATCAACCAAATTAAATTATGCGTGTTAGGTTGTATGAGGGAATCAGTCGCATTCGCTGATGAATTTTGTTCATCTCAATTGTACTCCACATTCATTTTCAAATCCTTAGTTTCTTCTCTATTGTACTCCATATTCATTTTCAAATCCAAAATGATGGTTCGCCACTTCGTCCAATTAGGATTCATTTCACGCTGATGGAAAAGAATATGCTAATTATTCCTTCGCCATAATGACGGTTCATTCAATCCAAATTGTCTATATGTTAAAAGTTAAATATTTTATTAATTACAAATGTTAATGTCAATACTCATATATCTACCCATAAAATTATCTTGTTTGTATACACTGACATATGTTCAACAAATTTTAACTTTCAATGCCAGCAATTTAATTTAAGTTAATTTATCTCATTATAATTATTTGTTTTCTAGATCAAAAAATGAGATTTTACACAATGCAATAATGACTGTGAATTTGTTGGAAAAATAGCACTAAAATGGCATTTTAAGTGGCCATCTTGTGGTATAAATATATGTAGGGTCCACATCCGATTTGGGTCGGGTCAAAGTGGATTCGGATTCTTCGTAGTGAGACGAAGAGATCGATATATTATACGCTCAAAATTGATAATGGGTGAATGAGAAATTGGTTCTCAAAGTAGACCCATTTGAGATGGAATTTTAAGTGAGGAAAAGCTTATTAGCTTTGTCCCACATTGGTTGGGAATGAGGATTTGCCCCACTATAAATACAAGAGTCTTTTTAAGGCTAATTGACTTGTAAGGCATAGAGGCTCTCTCTCGCGTGAAAGGGGGTGCAAATCAAATCCCAAAATGAGTTCGAAAAGGCTTGAACTTGTGTGCGCGGACACGAATGTCATTCGGAAAAGTGGCTAGCCTTGCGAGCTACATTATGCCAAAATTCCGAACGAGTTTTCCATCTCGAACGAGCTGACCTCGAGAGGTAGTTCGATGTCTCGAAGCTCAGCGGAGTCGACCTGCGGACATGTCTCAGTGGTTCACAGTCTGAACCACGTCTCGCACTGCGACTCCAGTAACCTCTCGAACGCGACGTTTCACCTACTGTGCCCGTTCAGAAATGACTCTTGATATTACGGAATTAATTTGATTAATTCCAATCATTATTTTCAGAGTTATTTCATGAATAATGGGACTTGGTAGTGGGTGTAAATGTTGGTTAGTGGCAGAATTAAATTTCTGCTAAGTGGGAGGAGGTTACAAAATGGATTATCAATGCCATGATTAATGCTATGATCCACTCTCCTCTACTATATATTCGTTGTGAGCAGCAGGTTTGGAACACACCAAGAACACACGGCATACACTGTTTTCTTCCTCAAAACTCTGCTCACATTTCCTTCTAGCCACCTGCGTTGAACCCACGTTCCTAGTTCGCCGGATCCAAGTTCGTGTGCTCGAACGATTGGATCGTAGTACGTTTTATCTTGGGAAACCTAGACCGCAACGCTCCAGCATCCCGGGAGGCGGTAAATAAGGTTTTAAGGAGAGTGGCAACACGACTCGTGCTTCCAACCACCCGAGTTCGTCCGGATTTCATCCTCAACCGTAGTTCAGGTTTCAACCTGTTGTAGGTTGTAATAATTTCCTGTAATATTATCCTTTGTGGATAATTTTCTGTTTGTATTTCCATTATTTCCTTGTATTTTCGAGATCAACACTGTAACAGAATTCTCTTATCAATCAAAAGAATAACTCGCAATGCCAATATCAATACCTATTTACCAGCCTATAGAATTTTGAGTCATTCTTTCCGTTCACCCGTCAATGAAAAACACTCAATTTCAAGAGAATAGTTTATTTCAAAATATTAGTAGCCTAATAGGTGGAGAACGCTTCAAAGTTATATATATTATACTATGTCTGGTAAACTTGGAACAGGTCAAGACTATAACAGCTAAGCATATATATTGCGAATTGTTTGACCCATTATAATTTATAACTATATAATAATAATAATTTTCTATGAGCCCATTGGGCTAGGGTTACCATCCCAGCACGTCTAACAACGATGGCTTTTCCAACTAAAAAAATATTACTTGAAGTCGCTCATTGCTTAGTGAAATATCCACTATCCAGTATACAAATTCCTGGAAGCTAACCCTATCCTAGCAAGAAATGATCAAGATCCATGACAACTAACCAACTCTATTGGTTTTCGTAAAAACAAAATCAAATGGAACCCGATATATCGGCATCGTGTTTCATGCGCAACATTAAAGAAATGCACGACATTGGCTATATATATATAAACTGGTTTTCCTTGACAAAAAGAAACCTGCACCCATAACTCAGTTAGTTCTTGAGTGGCAGATTGTGGATAACAAAACACAGAAGAAAGATGAGTAGCAGTATAGCGGAGAGGTGGGAGGTGCTAAGCGGCAGCACAAACTGGGAGGGCATAACAGACCCGCTCGACCTCGATCTCCGCAACTACCTAATTCACTACGGACAGATGACGCAAGCAACCTACGACACTTTCAACGCCGAGCTGGCCTCCAAGTACGCCGGCAGCAGCCGCTATTCGGAGGCCAATTTGTTCGCCAAGGTCGGACTAGACAAGGGAAACCCGTACAAGTACGAGGTTACCAAGTACTTCTACGCGACATCCTCGTACACCCTCCCTGACGCCTTCATCGTGACCCCCATTCCGCTGGATGCGTGGAGCAGGGAGTCCAACTGGATGGGGTACGTGGCGGTGGCCACCGACGAGGGAAAGGCGGCGCTGGGAAGGAGAGACATAATTGTTTGCTGGAGAGGGACGATTAGAACGCTGGAATGGGTGAGTGATCTTGAGTTGTTGTTAGTGGCTGCGCCGGAGATCTTTGGCGCCGGTGCTAGTCCTCAGGTTCATAGAGGGTTTTACAACCTTTACTCCACTGAGAATCCAGATTCTGCATTTAATACCATCAGTGCTAGAGATCAGGTATTGCAACTAACACCTACAACTACATATATCCATTTTTCAATACTTTTCATGTGATCCAAATGTGTAGAATTAGGTGCAATCTGTTACGTTGTATATGAAACATACGAAATTCTGAGTTCATTAGCGACATATGCATTACATTAACGACGTATATAGTGGGCAAATTGAGTAGTCTCTGTGGTTTATTGTTGGCAAGGTCTCAACCAGGTGGACATTCCTGTAGAAGTTACACTCAAAGTGGTGGACATTTTCTCCAACTTAATAGGCCACTAAGTTAGTTATTATGATTTACCCCTCCATTATTCGGTCTGGTCTGGGTGTGACTTGTGAGTCATGAAGCAAAGGAATTTGCTCTTTTTTTGGTAGGCAACAAAATGAATTTTTTATATTTTTATTTAAATTTTAAAAATTAAGGAGTATATGTTTATATAGTCACATCATTTAAAATATATACGTCTATTTTTATCTATACATCTCATGGATTTCATTATTAGGTAATGCAAGCATCATTGTTGTATAAATTCAGTCAATGCACAATATGCATGCACTATTTAAGGAGTATATGTTTATATCATTGTTGTATAAATTTAGGCTCAACTCTGTAGTTATAGTATTCCAGTATGACAGTATCCCACCCGAATTACTTAGTTTTTGGAAAGTCAACTTAAATGCACTCTCAAATCTCAATATAATAATCTCCGCACGTTCGCCCATGTGCAAACTGACTTTAATTTTTAAATACAAATAAAACAGATAAGTGTCAAATTATCTCTTAAAATAGTCAGAATAGTGTAATTTAACCTTTTAAATTAAAATATATATTTTTTCCATTCAAGACTCTAAAAAAATATTGAAATCCTCATGTATTTAAGTTGTAGTTATTTAATTCACTACTAATCTGTATGTATTTTTTTTAAGTGTTAATGCTATATAGGGCTTATGTATATATATTTTTAACAAATGACACTGATTTGATACTTGATATGATGTTATTTTAATTGACTAGCTAAGGCCTTTAAAATATATTGTTAAAATTGACATGTCGGATGGACACACCTCTACTTAGTTTGAGGGTTTATTTAACACCCATCCGTAAATAAAAAGATTCATTGACATTTTTATAAATAAAATGATAATTATTTTTTTAAAAAAATGTTGTCATTTATTTATAATATGCAGTAGTAAGTAGATATAGTGCCTTTTCTTGACATATCTATATACAAACGATATAATAATGTATTAATATATCAAAAAAATTATACATAAGAATTAATTAAGTGGGTCTCTTAAAAAAATAAAAAATTAATTAAGTGGGAGATGCTACCTTAATTTAGGATCAAGGTATATAGTTTGTTTCAAAGAAGATTTGTTGTGTATTTTATAGATTATAGATCACCGGCCAAGTAAGCAAATTGTTGATAAATCAATTGAATTAAGTTATTTAAATGGAGCTAGTGATGTATATCAACTCAGCCAATTAAGTTCGTATTAACAAAAATAATTAATTCATAAACCTTTTCTAGTTTCTTTTCTTTAGTTAGACCACGATATATGAATAGACCCTAACTGTATGATGCACCTTTAAGTTCGTACCATAGTCAAACTAATCTCGATTCACATTGAGCCAACCCAATTAAGGAACAAAGTATTAGTAATATTAATATTAATATTTTCATACTGAACTCCTAATATCTCTTAAGAGATAAGAGTGCACAGCCATCCAAGCCAACTGAATAGGTTATTTCAAGTTTCTTTATCCCTTTAACATTAAATTTTTATTTTACAAATTAGGTTTTGACGGAAGTGAAAAGGGTGGTAGAGCTATACAAGAACGAGGAAGTGAGCATAACAGTTTGCGGACATAGCCTAGGAGCATCACTTGCAACCTTAAACGCAATCGACATAGCCACAAACGGAGCCAACACAACAACCGACGGAAAATCTTTTCCGGTCACCGCTTTCGTGTACGCCTGCCCAAGAACCGGCGACCACGACTTCAAGAACGCTTACGATGCCACGCCGAACCTCCATCTCTTGCGCATCCGCAACGTCCCCGACATCGTCCCCCAAGTTCCGCTGGCTACCCCGTTGATCGGTTACACGGATGTCGGAGAAGAACTAACGATTGACTCTACTAAATCAAGTTACCTTAAACCTAGTGCGGATCTCTTGAATTGGCATAATCTAGAAGGTTATTTGCATGGAATTGCCGGAACACAAGGCGCCGGACTTCTTGATGGGTTCGAGCTGGTAGTGAATCGCGATATCTCGCTGGTTAACAAGTCACAAGATCATTTGAAGGAGGAGTACAGTATTCCTGCAAATTGGTGGGTTGAAAAGAATTTGGGAATGGTTCAACAGGACGATGGATCTTGGGAATTGATGAATAATGAAGAGGGTTATATTCCACTGCCGCCATAACTATTATTCCTTGCTAGCTTCCAAGTCTAAGTGCTGAAAGAGCCAAGTATGGTGATTTTTCTCCATCATTCCTTATTTATTTCTTAAAATTATATTCCGTGTTAAAACTAGACTTTGTTTATTATTTGATTATAAACTTTGTATGTATGTGTATTCAAAATTCAAATAAAGGTTTGACTCCAATTTAAATATTATTTTTGCATCATATCACTAATATTTGAAACAGTTTAAAATTGCCTCTCAAAGTAGTAAAAAGACTTGCTTTCAGTAGTATGGTGGTAATTCAATCTCTTAAGTTTCTGATAGACCCCTTTGTGAACAAAATTCTACAGTTTTGTATTGAGTCTCAAAAGTTAGATTGACTCAATTTATCACTTCATATGTCTGATGCTAATTCATAAAATTTAGAATATAGTCTGACAAAGTTGAGAAACCTTAGATTAAAAAAATGAAATTGAGAAAGTAATATTCTTTACTTAATTTGTAGTAAAGATAGCAATATGAGTTATACCCGTATGGGTTGGGATGGACCCCACTGTATGGGTTAGCCCAAACACACCCTATGTGCTACAATACTTGAGTCGACCATGTCCCAACTTTGGATAAATTTTAGAGAAAATTGTCATTTTGGTCTACTGACTATAGGGGTCATGTTAATTTCAGTCCACGACTTTCAAAATTGTTAATTGCATACCAGGATTATACAATTTTTATCAATTTTGATCACTCCGGCAAAATTGGCGGCCAAATGTCGCCGGAAAGTCCAAAACCCTAAAATAATGAGGGTATTTTAGTCATTTCACGCTTCTTTCTTCTTCTCCGGCGAGCTTCTTCTTTTCCGGCGAGCTAACATATTATTTCCGGCCACAACTTAGTCAATCCACACGATTGCTGCTGCTGGATTCGGAGCCGGCCTTACCTGGGGTTCTGCAATTATCCGGTGGCGCTGACCACCCATTCTCCATCTCCGGCCGCCCACCCACCGGTGCTTGCTTGCTTGTCACTGTAGATAAAGATTGTTAAAATACCCTCAGTTAGTTACTATATAAGCTCATGAATAATGTATGTAAACAAGTGGAGGGAGGGCATTCCAGAATATGACATTCCTTTTTTCTTCTCTTCTTCAGCTCGCCCAGCTCTCTGCAACTCCATCTCAACCCTAACTGTTACACTCACTTGTAAACAACAACCGAAATGAAATGCTCCGAACGATGTGTTCCCTTTGTACGGTTGCTTGAGATTGAGAGAAGAAAAAAAAAAAGTTGTGGTCGGAAATAATATGTTAGCTCGCCGGAGAAGAAGAAACTCGCTGGAGAAGAAGAAAGAAGCGTGAAATGACTAAAATACCCTCATTATTTTAGGGTTTTGGACTTTCCGGCGACATTTGGCCGCCAATTTGGCCGGAGTGACCAAAATTGATAAAAATTGAATAGTCCTGGTATGCAATTAACAGTTTTGAAAGTCATGGACTGAAATTAACAAGACCCCTATAGTCAGTAGACCAAAATGACAATTTTCTCTAAATTTTACCTTGAACCATGCATGCTCCATGTAGCATCATAAACTATGAAGTATATGTATCATTTTAATTAAATTTTAGTTTCATTTTTGACAATATATATTGCTATGTTTTTTAGTTTCATTTTCACATACATTAATTTCATTATAACAATATCAAAATATCATTTTAATTCTACTACAGTTTCATTGGACAATATACATTATTATTGCATGCATGAGCTCTATTTTTTGTTTCATTTGTCACAAACACTAGTTTAATTATAGGATAGTAATGCTAAAATATCATTTTAATTATACTTCAGATCCATTATGGCTCTGGATTTTAGTTTCATTTTCTACTTACACTAGTTTCATTATAGCAACACTAAAGTATCATTTTAATTATACTACAGTTTCATTTGACAATAATGTACTCTGTTTTATAGTTTCATTTTTCGCACACACTAGTTCCATTATAGCAACACTAAAGTATATTTTAATTCTAATACAGTTTCTTCAACGATCGTGGTCCAATGTATAACAACTGCATAACTTTGTATTTGGGAGCTGAGG
>CM008334.1:4082010-4094014 GCA_002525835.2 Ipomoea batatas | reverse complement strand
CGAGTTCAATGGCTTAATTGTTAAGTTTTCTTAAGTTCAGTGGTTTATTTGGAACTTATTCGAGTTCGATGACTTAATTGCTAATTCCCGAATAGTTCAATGGCTTATTTGTACCTTTTTCCTAAATTATATTATATTATATTATTCATTGTGTGACAGATTATATACATAAATATATTATGAATCATTATTTTGAAAATGTAATATTCTCTTCACAGTGATTCACTGAAATAAAATAAAACCAAAATGAATTGTCTTAATTATCCATTACAACATTATATTATTGGAAAAGAGCGAAAGAAAAAAGAAAAAAGTTAAATTGAAATATATATTAAAATGTATTTTTTGAATAGTCAGAAAAACTCAGAATCAATATTCCTCAATGCGATGATATACATTGAGTAAATTCTGCTCTAATCTAATAACCTATAAACTATACTAAAGACGTAAATTTAAACATATAACTCATAGTTATCATTACTGAAGTTGTATCGATTGAATAAACTCTACGTACTATTGTGTAATAGTTTCTAAATTCTATAAGAGAGATAAATTGTACTAAAAATCATAGATCGACATTATTGGGCAAACTGATTCATTGCGGTCGTGACACAATGGCAAATTATTACGTGGACCAGGTCCACATAGCTGTGTGAACCATAAATATATGATACATTTTTATTATATTAAAAGTATATTATTTTTGTACTGAAGGTACATTATTTCATAATATATATAAAATAATGTACCTTCAATACTTAAATAATGTACTCTAAAATAATATACTTTATGTACAAAAATAATGTACTTTTTATTTATGATCTACACAACTGTGTGAATCATGGTCCATGCAATAATGATTGTCAACACTAGCTGCAGAAGTAATACTGTTGACCCACTTTTTGAAATATAGAAGCAGCCGACTAAGATCGACTAAATTCAAATTAATGATTATAGGGAAGGCCTTAAGCTTTGGCAGGAGGGGCAAGAACGTAACTCCATTAATGCTTGTTGTGGAAGTGTGGAACATATAACACTAAGAACATCATGAGGTTGTATAGATTGCTCGAACATCATGAGGTTGTATAGATTGCTCTTCTTTGAGTGAAGAGCTAAATTTCAGAAAGGGAAAGAGAAAAGATAAGACTGTACTTCGAGTGACAGTTCAATTCCAAATGACTATATTTCAAGTGATAGTCTAACTCCAGAAAGAGAGAATGTACATAATTCATTAATTATATTCTTCACTACCTTTTACATTTACAAAAGTAGCTATTTATACAGGGTAATACAACTACCCACTACCTTAAAATGCCTGTAACTACATAAGAAAGTTTTTTTTTTTTTTGAATACTGTTGACCCTGTCAAACATGTGTATCTGTCCATATACTTTGTCAACATTGACCCCGCTGAGGCTCGAACCCATGATCTCCCAGTTGGGAGAATCACTTCATGTCGCTTGACCACAAGACCTTTGGCATCCCATTACTCAATAATAATAATAATAATAATTAATAATTAATAATTATTAATTATTAATTATTAATTATTAATTATTATTATTATTATTATTGTAGCAGCACTATGAGTGTATGAATATGTATGTATATGAGGAGTGTGGACAGGACGACATAATAAGATGATGAAGCTGAGGTTTAATTAATTAAATTGTTGAATTTTTGCAGTAAAAGTAAAAGTGAGCTAAGTACCTTTAGATTTAAGGACAAAGAGGGCACCAGCATCTTGATCTACTTCCTTCTGGGCATCATCTCCTTCACTCTTTGCTGAGGAATATTCATCAGGACCAACCATGGTTCCCATTTCTTTTCTCTCTCTCTTTCCAATCACTACCTAAATATCTCTCTCTCTCTCTCTCGCTAATATATAGGAGCTGAGGAGTAGGAAGAATCTTTGACTTGTCATATGTATCGGGGTGGAGGTTGTGTACAATATATACACTATTTATCTATTTACTTAGGGTGTTATACTACATGGACCCCCATTTTCTACTCTATCACTTTTATTTTCAGACGTGACAAGATATGTTAGGTTATCTTCATCTTGTGCTTCCTAAGAAAGTGTCAACATTAAACTTTTGTGTGAGGGAGTAAAAGTTGTGAGCATAACTCGGGAGTCCAAATAGTATTTTCCTTTACTTAATTCAACTTTGACAGGACAAAAATATCAGAAACACAGAAGAAACATTAATGGCATGCATGGGTTAGGTGTTAGGGATGAGTTCACAACAACATATCACAACAAAAATATGGATTAATGCTAGTCCTCAATATCATTTAAGATTATCAATGAAGTACTTAGGTTAAAAATGCATTGAAAGTTTGATAAATTTTATTTTATTTTAGATGTTATATATTCATCACCACTAATTATATAAGATTTTTATTAGACTATTTCGATCTCTGTTCATCTTACTTTACCTCCAAATAAAAGATCGAAAAGTTAACTCACACTGTACTCCTTCAAATTTTAAAAGAAAATAGAGATAAGTAATTGGTAAAACGTTTAATTTGATGTGTGGAGTTGTAGTAATTGAACCAGAGATTTTCAATTTCAGCCTTGAAAATGCAATTATCTTAAAACATATGAAGAAGTGTTTTGTCACATTTTGAGATCCTATTTAGCACGAACATAATTAATTTTGATGTATGGAGTTATAAATATACCATACAGTGGCTTGACTAAAATAAATATGGACTAATTTGTCATATGAAATGAAATTTTCTGCATTCAAAAATTTCCACATAAATTGTAACCATTCGAAAGTTTCCGCATAAATTGTAACCATTCGAAAATTTCCGCATAAGTTGTAACCATCCGATTGGATGATGAAGACGTCATGAAACTAAAGTAGGACTTTTATTCTTTCAAAAAAAAAAAACTAGGACTTTTATTTTGGTCTTATCCAATAAAATATTCTTTCAATCAATATTTGCTTCAAGGATTTAAAAAAAAAATTCCTTTTAGACAGGTCAAATTTCACTTTTCCCATTCAAAAAGAAATCTTAAAAATTGATTTTTCTAATAAATAAATATTATGCCATGAGTTTTCAAAAAAAAAAAATATATTATGCCATGATAGTCCTTGACCAAGTCGTTATACCGTGGACCATGGATCATGGCTGATACTACAGTTGTGTTGAACGGATACTGTAGTTGTGTTGAAAGGGAACTGTAGTTGCGCGGAACATAGGTCGTGTCATCCGTCTGGAACTGCAGTTGTGTTGAACTGATACTACAATTGTAAGGGAACTGCAATTGCGCGGAACAGAGGCCGTGTCATCCGTCTGGAACTGCAGTTGTATTGAACTGATACTGTAGTTGTGTTGAAAG
This sequence comes from Ipomoea batatas, assembly GCA_002525835.2. Taxonomy (NCBI): domain Eukaryota; kingdom Viridiplantae; phylum Streptophyta; class Magnoliopsida; order Solanales; family Convolvulaceae; genus Ipomoea; species Ipomoea batatas. Next base: position 4,090,662 of record CM008334.1, on the reverse strand, counting down.
GATAGTGCAGTTGCGCGGAACACAACTGCAGTATTAGTTCAACACAACTGCAATATCAGCCATGATTATGGTCCACAATATAATTTGCGCTATTCATTTGAGTGACTATATTAATATAGTACGGATGGAGTTTTTTTTTTTTTTTTTGAATTATTCATGATTCTTTACAAGATAGTATATGCTTTATGCTTTCTTATGCATTTTTAGCTCAAATAATTTAAGCCACTGCCACAAGGGTTTGAACTTATGACCACTGATTTAGAATGGTAATCGAGATGTAGTTGGCAATAATTAGTACATTTTGTTTTCATTGCTTTTTTTTTTTTTCTTTTTTTTTTCTAAAAGGCAAATATATTTTAATAATATTTTAAAACGAATCTTGTTCTAACTCACTCCATTATTCATCACACCTTTTGCCATCTAAATAGAAAATGTATCGCCAAGATCTTGTGGTCTAGTGGTATCCGGTTACACTTTCATATGTAAGGGGTGAGTTTGAGTTTCAAGGGAGGTGATATTGACTCTCTTTGTGCTTAATTACTTTTTACGAATGAAAATGCGTTGAGTATTTAATCTTCTCTATTTAGTGGGCCCTTCAACTTAGTAAAGGGAAATTACTACTTGGACTCCCTCACACAAAAGTTTGATGTTGACACCTTCCTTGACCCACAGGATGAAGATAACCTATCATGTATAAAATGGGAGTCCATGTAATAAAACTCTTAGTAACGTTAAGGCCATGATCACCAATAGTTGATTTTGAAGTTTTTTGCACAGTTTTCAAAGCTAATCATCCAAGGTGGAGGGGAGAGATATAGGAAAGAGAATAAAAAAACAACTCCCTACAAGAATATAATGGAGTTTTTTCAGAAAAAGTGAGGCCCAGTGTTTTTAAACAAAGCTTCCTGCGCATGCGTGAAGAACAACCATGCGCCTAGCTGGGCGCGTAAATGCTCTTCACATCCCCCTTTTTTCTTTTAATTTCAATATTTTTTTTTCTTTTCTCTCATTTTCTCTTTCCTAATCACACCTGCAAAAACTTTTAAAAATCACACAAAATACCTCACTATTGAGGATGACCTAAGAGATGTTAGACAGTGAAAAATGTTGGGAAAGATACATTTTCCATTTCAAAGTTTTGATATTGGCAACATTTTGACCTAGCAATTAGTATTTCAGTTTCGTTTTTGTATCGAGTAAACATAAAGTATTAACAGGTTGGGCACATACACAAACACAACCTCCTTTAACTTAATGGGTCGGGAGTACATACACAAAAACAAATTTATAATGGATTAATATGACATGACACAATAAGTTAACATGTTTCATATTTTGCTAGTCAACTTGACATGATATGACGAATAAATCTTTTAATTTTTTTTTTTACTTTTAAAATTGATAAGTATTATAATAAAATGCATTATAAATTACCTAAAACATAAATTGATATTAAAGTAATCCAAATATAAATTTTATTTTCATATAAGTATTATGGGCAACATAAAAATGTTAAAATAGTACACATACATGTCATATATGCATAATGTTAACACATCATATAATAAGTTTGTGTAAATATATAAACACAATAATTATAATGTGTTAAACAAGTTCATACCATGTCTTAACTTGTTAACTTGTTAAGAACCCAAAAATAAGGGTGTCATTTTTATGTTAATATGTTAACAATCTTGGACAATTTGTTAACTTGTTAAAAACTCAAAAATAAGGGTGTCATTTTTATGTCAACATGTTACAATCTTGGACAACGCAACACTAAACAATAACTCTTTTTTTTTTTGGATTAACAAGGTAAACCCCACTCCTCACTGTGTGAGTATGTGAGTAAACCCTCGCCCTGTGACCCTAGCCGGCAAAGGACCACAAGGAGGTAAACCAGCCTAAGTTACCCATAGTTGACCGGCTCAAATCCAAGGGCTTGAGGTTCCAATTTCGTATTGTGTAATCATGTTATGCACAAAATTATCAAGTCTAGCAACGTTCTTTGAGACCAATATGTCATGTTTTCCACAAGTGCACAAATTATATACAAAGTATAAATTATAGAGTTAATTCCAACAATAGTCCTCCGACTATGTTGATTTTCCAAAATTAGTCCCCGACTTTTAATTTGGACAATTTAAGTCCCTTGACTTTCAAATTCTTTCCAATGTTGGTCTTTTCGTCAAATTTTGGTTAAATTGAGGTCAAATGAAGGGGTAGAATTGTTCGTTCATCTGTATAGTGTATTATTACTCGTATTTCTCATGTCCTATACGCTATATATATGAATATAATCTCAATTGAAGAGACTTATAATTTAGTTCAAAATTAATCAAATGAATCGGATAACTACCCTAATTAACGACAATAGCCAATTATTTGTATGTTAAGAGCCATCCAATGTAGCATGATCCTTACAATATGATTGTATCAAATATATAAAATAAAATAAATTATATATAATAAAAATTTCATTGTAGACCAATTAATCGAATTAGCTAAAATATAATTTAGTTTTATTGATTAAGTAACAAAAATTTAATCTACAAAGTTTCATCTCGATCCTACATACATCATCTTCAAGGTAATAGTAGTAGTAGTAGTAGTAATAATAATAATAATAATAATAATAATAATAATAATAATAATAATAATAATAATAATAATAATAATATTAATATTATATAATATTATAATTATTATATAATATTATAATTATAATTATAATTATATTATATTATAATATTATAATAATATTATAATAACAATAATAATAATAAAATTAAAAAAAAAAAAAAGTGATGTGGGATCACTTTGATCCCACATCGTAAAAATGTAATAAATGGGCGTTGAGCTCCCTCATTAAAAGGGGAGCTCAACGCCCCTTATACTGCCCATCCAATTTCCAAAATTGGATGGGTAGGATAATATATAGGAGCCTCCGGCTTCAATTGAAAAAATGATTTTTTAAAAGTTAAAATATTAGGTGTTTTGGGTATTTGCTCAAAACAATAAAGTAAAATGGCGTTAAATACAACATTTGTTATTATGTTTGTTGTCACAATAAATTAATTTTTGTATTTATTTTTAGGTCACTGATAATCATTTTTGCGTCAAGAACAATTCTCACTTATTGTGATGAAAATGTTGTCACAATAAAATAATTAATTGTAATAATTTTAGTTGTCACTAAATCAATCTTTTGTAATAGCATATTAGGTCACAAATTGTACATTTATTGTGACCACAAATAGTATCACTCAAATAGTATTTTTAGTGTATGTAAACATTGTCACAAAAGTTTAAATAGTTGTGACCACTTTTCAAAAGCCGTCACTACTACAATAGTGACGGAGGATATAGTGACGACAGGTGACGACTTCAAAAATCGGTCACTAATTTCAATAGTGACCAAAATTAATAGTTTTAGTGACAACTTCTATTGTCACTAAATGTGAAATTTCTTGTAGTGAATTAGACTGAGATTATATGGTTTCGATTGAGCTAGACTTTGACTGAGATTATATATTTATATATACAGCATATAGGACAAGAGATATACGAGTAATAATACACTAAACAGGTGAATTGACAATTTTACCCCTTCATTTGACCTCAATTTAAACAAAATTTGACGAAATGACCAATATTCGAAAGAATTTGAAAGTCAAGGGACCTAAATTGTCCAAATTAAAAGTTGGGGACTAATTTTGGAAAATCAACATAGTCGGAGGACCATTGTTGGAATTAGCTCTAAATTATATGTCAACTACTATGTAACGTGATAACAAACCTTGGTAGTGAGGGCATTGATTCTTTGAGCTAAACAAGTTTGAGAAAGTATAAAACACAAAAAGAATAGGTCCATGAATCTTGGAGTAGTGTTGTGCATTCATGTACAAGTTGTGCATTTCTTCAGCCAGGACATTTGCACGGGAAGAGCACTTCGCACCTGAACTGGACCCTATGAGAGGGTTCATGTACAAGTTGTGGTGCATTTCTTCAGTCTGGACGTTCGCACAGGAAGAACACTTCGCACTTGAACTGGACCCTATAAGAAGGTTCATGTGAAAACACCATTTCCTGATGATAGATGCGCAATGAAAGAAGATACGTTATTTGGTTTGATTTTCTTTTCGGCGTAGTATGTGGTGTTAGTGCACCCATGCCAACGGCAGTGTGCACCGTGGTGGGTTGCTGGGATGAACTTGCAGGATGGGGTATGTCGAGGTTATACGGATGGGAATATATAATTTTTATAAAATTCAGTTGGTTTGCCCTATTGACTAGAAGACAGGGTGTGTGCACATACACGTCCATGTATGTTCATTTGCATGCTTCACACTGACAATTGATTGGCTGTGAACATATCCATATACATATGGATGGTAGTAGTTAGTTCATCTAAACCTTCTTAGGTGGTGGATATGGTGTTCATGCCCACTTAGGATGAAATATTTCGAAGTAGTGTGCTGAATGCGGTCTTTTGCCGCCCATCTTGTCCTTGTTACATTTATGTTTAATTTCTTTCGGTAGGGTGTCAATGGTGGCGTGCCCATTTGTATTATGTGTAATGTGCACATTTGCATCCTAAGAGACAAACACACTAGGGAAGAGAGTAGTCTAGTGTGTATTTGTCATAGTGAGCATGTGCCATTTTTTGAGATATAATTGACGCAACTTATAATAGACAAATTTGATAAATAGTATTATTTTAATAGCAATAATAGGAACCCACAGGAGGTTTCGCACAAAATGCACAAAATTCAAACCAGAGGTGCACAAAGTAGTGTTGCATATGAATCCCATAGTTGTAAAAAGTTGACAAATCATTAAAAAGAAGTAAATAACGCAAATTATTCCATTACACCATGACAGCAATTACACCATAGAGCAAAGTTCAAATTCCATAGGACATAACTAATTAAGAACATAAGTTCATAAATCCATTACATCATTCAAACATTCCAACATTCACATCTTCTTCCTCCTCTTCATTTGCATCATTGTCATCAACAAGATTTACAACATTTGAATCTTCACAAGACAAATTTGATGTTGAACTTGAACTTTCTTCAGCATCTACATAACAATTCAACACAAAAGATAGTTATAAATTACAAATTTACAATACACCAAAATATCAACTAACTAAAATATATTTTAATATTTTATTATTTTGTAAACAAATATAATAACTTACCAATAGCATAACCATGCAATCAATTTTTAATGCAAATAAGAGCTTGCAATTTTTCAGGTAAAGTACAACTCCTGTACTTGGTGAGAACACGAGCACCAATAGAGAATGCCGACACCGATGTAACAATAGTAATTGGGATAGCCAAAACATCTCGTGCCATCAATGTAAGTACATGATATCTATGCATATGTTCTTTCCAATAATCCAAGATATTCAAATCATCATAGTATGCATATTCAAGTTTTGGCTCCTCCAAATAAATTTCCAATTCTGACTTTCCAATAGTCTAACAGTTAGACTATAATGCTTTTTAATTCCATACATTAGTTAGAAATTAAAATTTAAAACATTAAACATGTTATCACAATCACAATTCAAATATAGAAAATATATATAAATTAAAGTGTTAGAACTTAGAATACTTACTTCAAATGCTCTTTTTCCTTTACTTCTACCTAAACTTTCATTTTGTATACTTGAAGATGTGACATGGGGATGGGAAGGACGTGGAGTAATAATATCCGCATAAGCACTAAAAACCTTGTTCAACTTTGTATTCAAAAGTGAAATCATTTCTTGAACTTTAATTGGATCACTCTCAACCTCCTCATATATAAATGCTCCAATGATACAAGTGTTATCCTTGGGTCAAAAGTAGCTCCAAATGCAATCACTAGACTATATTCAGTCTAATATTTATCTAATTTGTCAAACATCTTTCTACACATTTCACTTATCATGACGTCTTCATTATGTAAATTTTATTTCTACATACTTTCAATCTTCCAAACTTGCATAAAATATAGATTTGAGTAGGGATGGGCATTTCGGTCTTCAGTTCAGTTTTTTTCGGTTCTAAAAAAATCAAACCATTCGGTTTAACATTATAGTTCAGTTCGGTTTTGGTTCGGATTTATTTCGGTTCGGTTTAAGACCCCCGAATTTAACATTTCCTATGCGGTTCAGATTTGGGTTATGTGATAAGTATGCATGAAATATCACATAACCCAAATCCAAAGTCTAATATCTAAATATTAAATACCAACATAACAAATTAACAATTCAATCATATTAAAAAAAAAAAAACAAAACAATAAAATTAATTCCAGTTACTAGAATAAATTCCAGAACTGGAATTTGGAAAGGAATTTAGTCTGGAATGAAATTCCAAAAGGAATTCGAGTTACCCGAACCGAAATGCCCAGCCCTAGATTTGAGATAGGATAGGAAGAACCGGAAAGTAAATCTGTCACCTCATAAAATGGCTCAAGAAATTCACATATTTTCTCACCTCCTAGATGCAAGTTTGCTTTAATTAGTAACAAACATTTGCCTAAGATCATGATACTTCAACATTCTACATATGTCTTTGTGTCTCCTTAATGTAGAAGTTCCATATTGTTTTCTCCCAGATTTAAATTCTTTTAAACAACCAACCATTGAATTTTGCCCTTTGAATACATCTTCACTAACTCCAATCTTTGTAAAAAAAAGTCCACACATCATAGGTAAGTTATTTAGACTTCCCTTTCTTTGTAGTACTACTATCCAATCTTGGCATTTCATCAACATCATCATCGTCAATGGTATTAGTAGTTTGGTCCACAGGAGTTTGGTTCAAAGAAACAGAATCCATCACGAGCAATACACGGACAATCTGACTGTAAAAATTAACACACAGTCAAACATACTGTATAGTCATAATATATAAACACATTGTATAGGGACAAATATATAAACTGTAATTTAAGAATTCAACACACTGTAATAGATAAAATAGATTACATAGACTGTAATATATTATAGTCACAATATATAAACACACTATAATATATAAACAAAAAAAAAATAGTAATAGTGTGTTCAAAACAATATTATAGTCACAAACTCACAATATATAAACAGTTAAACACACTGCAAGTCTGTAATATATATAGTAAATTAGTAATATATAAACAGAAAAATAGAATATAAATTACTTGTTGAAAGTTGATGCTGGACTGCTGTACCAAGGGTAGGAGGTGGAGAATGGGAACGGAGGTGGTCAGCTGTGTGACGCAACTGTGCTGGTCGTGGTCGGCTGTGAGTCTGTGACGTGGCTGGTCTGCTACGTCGCTAGGAGAGACCGCAAGTTTGGGCAAATTATACTGTGCACCACGGTGCACATAGCAATGTGCACCACGTACCTGTTCGAAACAATTCTCGAAATACCCAAGAAAATGGACGAAATAGAAAATCCACTAAAACAAATATTACAAGGAAAAATAATCCACGAAGGATTACAACAAAAAGAAACACAAGGAAAAAATTCTAGGAATTTAAACCTACAACAAAGGTTAGATAAACCTGGAATACAGGGACGGTGTATAACGGACTTTGGGGTAGTTGTAAGCACGAGTCGTGTTGTCACTGTCCTTAAAACCTTATTTGCCGCTTCCCGAGGTGCTGAAACGTTGCGGCCTAGGCTTCCCAGGATAAAACGTGCTACGATCCGCCGTTTGAGCACTCAAACTTGGACCCGGCGAACGAGAACGTGGGATGAACACAGGTGGCTAGAAACGAATGAGAGCAGAGTTTCGAGGTGGAAAGTATTTCGTGTATATCGCGTATATGTTCTACTCATTCGTTTAAAATCTGCTGCTCACCTGGAAATATATAGGAGATGAAGGATTAATGGCTTTTATCATGGCATTCATTCCTGGCAAGGTAACCTCCGCCCACTAACCAAGTATTAACTTTGCCATTAACATGAAATTAACTCTAAAAAATAAATATTGGAATTAATCTGAAATTAATTCCGTAACAGATTGAGTTAATAACTTTAACGATCACATTGAAAGTGAACCGTCTTGGCCAAAGTCTCTTGCGAGAGGTTACTGCAGTTACGCGCGGAAGATCGCCTTCGAGAGGTGACTTAGAGCTACGATTGATCGACTTGTGCAAGCTTCGAGAGTTAACTCTTAGCCGCGAGAGATCGACCGGTGCGACCAGGAGATCACCGCTATCGCAAGCTTCCATTGCTATTACACTTCGAGACGTCGTTCGTGTCGCGCGGGCGTAACCTGCACGAGACATCAAGTGATGTCTCGACCGATGTCTCGATGCAACTCAGCTCCGAGAGATGATCTTTCGAAGGTTGTGGACTGAGATGGATAAAATCGTACGGATTTTTGACATAACTTAGCCCGCAAGGCCATCCAATTTTCCGAACAACATTCGTGCCCGCAGGTGCCGGCGCACACAAGTTCAAGCCTTTCGAACTCATTTTTGGAATTTGATTTGCACCCCCCCTGCGCGCGAGAGAGAGCATCTATGCTATACAAGTTAATTAGTCATAAAATGACTCTTGTATATATAGTGGGTGAAATCTTCTTCCCAAACCAATGTGGGACAAAGCTACTTAAACTTTTTCCACATTTTTTCCATCTCAATGGGTCTACTTT
>CM008334.1:4008870-4022048 GCA_002525835.2 Ipomoea batatas | reverse complement strand
AAATTTTTTATTTTTTATTTTCATACAGGGTAATCAAGTTAGTATAGCAAGCTTTTCAAAAAAAAAAAAAAAGTTAGTATAGCAAGATTCTCGTATTAGAAAATCAAGAGTTTGATTCGTTTTTGTCAAAATTTTCTCAATCTAGTCCATCGTACATGATCTTCCAAGCGCGATTTGCTTCTTTTATGTAATTTAATTTGTAATATATTACACAAGAGTAGAGTTTATTATGAAATGTTAAGTGAATAGATATGGTGTTAGGAAGTCAAAGAACATAATGGCTAGCACTAGAATATACATAACTTTTAAGAAAATTGGCTAATAACTAATAAGTATTACCGCACACAATATATGACCAAATATTTATTATTACGTCAAAAGTTATAACTAATAATATAATAAGTATATAATTTTATTTTGAGCAAATTGCCATTTTGGTCCACTAACTATACGGTTCCTGTTAATTGCAATCCATGACTTTCAAAATTGTTAATTCCTTACCTTATCTATTCAATTTTTATCAATTTCGGTCACTCTAGCCAAATCTTACTGAAAAATAGTAAAGGGTAAAATAATGAGGATATTTTAGTCATTTCACATCTTTTTCCCTCTTCTCTGGCAAATGCAATGAGAGAGATTAGATTAGGAAGAAGGAATCCATACCCAGTACTGTAAAGCGAAACCATATTTCTTCTTCATTTTCGGTCCAAAGTTGCCGGCCAGAGGGAGGAGAGTTGCCAGTTTGCGTCACCCTATTTACGCATGCTCGTCGTCGGACTGTTCTTCACATCACTGCCGTTCACTAAGCGAACCCACTATTGTCGTCGTCGCATAGCCTTGCCGCAAGGTCACCGTTTCGTCGCTGCTAACAAATGCCTAGTTCCTTGCCTGATCTACTGTTCACCAACGGGAAGGAGATGAGGTCGTCGCTAGCTCGCCGAAGGTTGTCGTCCTATCGGGGAGGAGGTCCAGCCACGCCACAACTCGTTGGAGTTGTTAGTGGTGGCTGTGATGTGGATGGAGGTGATTCGTGATCTTGGCAATGGAAAATGGAGTGGGAAGACAGTGGAGGGGAAGACTATGGTGTAGCTCCTTCGTCCAACTTTGCTTGCCGATCTGCAGCCGCTGCTGTCTTGCTACTCTAATGTCGAAGTGGTGACCGGTTGGCAGTAGTTGTTGGTGGTGGTTGTTACCTTCGCTGAAGAAGAATAAGAAAAGATGGATTCGCCGGAGAAGAGAGAAAAAGATGTGAAATGATTAGAATACCTTCATTATTTTACTCTTTATTATTTTCCGGTAATTTGGTCGGAGTGACCGAAATTGATAAAAATTAAATAGTTAAGGTACGAAATTAACAATTTTGAAAGTTGTGAATTGCAATTAACAGGACCCTTATAGTTAGTGGACAAAAATGATAATTTACACTTTTATTTTCTTTTTTTTTGAAAGTACTACTACTTCATATACTTTCTCAACCTACTGAAGCACAACAAAGTCAACATTGACCCCACTGAGGCTCAAACCCATGACCTCTCACGGAGAATCACTTCATGCCGCTTGACCACAAGGCCTTTGGCACACTTTTATTTTCTTATACTTACCTTACATGCAATAATTAATAATTCACGTTTTGAATCTACACCACCACCAGATGATGAAATGCTGATTTTAACGCCCAAATTTCCGTACACCATCTAGTAATTACATTCATGCATGTGTGAGACTATGGAATCTTCATTTGCCATCACAATGAAATGAAGAACCCACACGTTGTTGGCCCACACTTCAATTATGCACGCACTTGCCCTACCTATGATTAATTTTTTTTCACCTTTATTCCATGTGTTTTTTTTTTTTTTTTTTTCCTCTTCCGATCACGGTGTACCATATTCACACTAATCTCCGTTTACACCGAGCAGATCAAATTAAGGGACAAAGTGCTATTGATTTTTTTATACAAGAGAAAGTTTGAACTCTCGACTTCTCTTAAGGGATAATGAGAGTGTATAATCACTCACGCCAACGAAGCTAGTTTAATCTATGTGGAGTTTAGGACAAGTAGTTTGGATCTTAGCCAAATTAACAAGAGAGTTAGTTGATAATTATAAAATTTTAAATCTAACTAATCATAAAAACGATTTATTGGTCTTTTTGATTTGAACCGGACAAATATGGGTAACCTAAGTTGATTTGTTTCATTGTGATCCTTTATCAGTTAGGATCACAAGACGAGTTCCATTCAAAGTTTACTTTCGAGTGGCGATGGTAGACTTTCTCATAAATCAAAGAGTTTAAAAAAACTATATATATGTAAACAAACGTGGTCCAAAATTCATCAATAAACACAAACAAAATTAAATTCACATGTGCCCCCCCAAAATTGGCAGAATTTGAATTGTGTCTGTTGAAGTGTCATTTTCTCAACCCTGCTGTCTTTGTGCTTGGCAAATCGCGGGAACTAACTCATTTCTTGCCTGTCATCCTTCATATCTAGCGGCTACTGCTTAAGAGATGCTATGAGATATTCCAATAGCATTAACTAGCAATTAAATGTGTGGGGTACCACCCTATTGCGAATTTATATATATATATATATATATATATATATATATATATAGAAGGATTCAGGTGCGGGTATAGCTTTCCGTGCGGTTGTACGGTTATGCATCTTAAGCATTAAAATGGTGCACCTTATGTATACAAACCACACACATTAAACACACAAACAAAACACCTTAAAAACACAAATCACGCACCTACAGCACGTTTGGTTCACTGAATGAATTTTGAGGTAATAGGAATTCTATTCCGTAAGGATTGGAATAGGCAAAGAATAAAATAGGAATTGTATTCTATTGTTTGGTTCGCGGAAGGAATAGACTTTAGGAACTATATTACAGTGTTTGGTTGGTTTAAAGAATAGAAATGAAATATGTTTTAAAAGACATAAATACTCTTATAAAATATGTAATAATAATAATAATATAATATAATAATAATAATAACAACAACAACAATAATAAGGACATTTATGTTATTATTAATATTAATATTATTATTATGTAATAATAAAATAAAAATTATATTAATATTAATAACAATAATAAGAAAAAAGGAATAATAATAATAATAATACAAAACAAAATTATATATATAATAATTTTTTAAAACACAAATTAGAATTTTTGATCCCACATCGATAAGCTCCTCTATATAAGAGAAGCATGACTTCTCTTTTGAAATTAACAACAGGATGAGGAAGCCTTAAAGAGCCAAAAGCTCATTCGTTTAAGGAGGCTTAATTGTTCTTAGTTGCAAGTTTTTTTTTTAAAAAATAATATAGGAGCGTTTTGGAAAAAGGAAGATATTTCTCCAAAACGCGCCAAGGGGTAAAATTGGAAATAACAACATTAGGCTATTCCTGAAGACTCAGGAATAGCCTAATACCTAGGGGGAGCCTAGGAATATCTATTCCCCTTGCAAGGGGAATAGGTCATTCCCAGGAACGTTGTTCCTGGGAATAGAAAGTTTTACCAAACAGCGGAATATGCCTATTACTGGGAATGCTATTCCATTCCAGGCCTATTCCGCGAACCAAACATGCCACTAAAGTTTTCAAATAGTGCACCTTAAGTACACAAATCACGCACCCTAAGCATTAAAATGATGCACCTTAAGTACACAGACCACGCACCTTAATCACACAAACAACACACCTTAAGAACTTTAAGTTTCAACAACTCACGCACCTTAAGTATACAAATCACGCACCTTAAGAAGGAAACCACGCACCTAAAGTTTCAACAACTACTCACATTAAGCACACATGCACCCCACGCACCTTAAGCACAAAGTCTACGCATCTTAAGAAGGTAAACCACTCATCTTAAATTTGACCTAGATGCAAAAATTACCAAATTGTCACCGCATTTTTGTTTTTAATTTTGTTAATCCTAGACATTGATTTAAGTAAGTTCAATGGCTCAGATTTAACCGCACAACCGCACGAGACACATCCAACCGTACATGAACTAAATTATATAAATATAAATAAATAAATAAATAACTATATATATATATATATATATATATATATATATATATATAGACTCCGTTCAGGTGATAACGGGTAGCCTAGGAGATAACTAAGAACCACTTAGCGTCGTCCACGTGTCCAAATCTAACGGATAAAAAATACGCGATTACAGTTTCGTAAATAATTAGACATCAAAGTGCAAGTCACAATTTCATATAATGTACCTAAGTGCAAGTAAACTGTATTACAAATGTAAGTAAAATGTATACTGGACATCAATACTAAGTGCACCTAACGTTATCATTAGTTGGATGACTTTATCATTAGGTGCATGAATGTTACCAAGATAAATTGCTTGCACATGTAAATGATTTTACTTGCACTTTTTACTTGCAAACTTGCAAAAGTAACTTGCACTTGTAACATATTTTACTTGCACTAAAGTTTGAGTTATTTACGAAAATGTTACCACATTGTTTTTTAAAATTATATCCGATTTGTTGATTCTGAAAACGTGGACGTTTGTGAGTGGTTCTTAGTTCTCTCTTGGGCAACTATTCCCACTTGAGCGTGCATATATATATATATATATCACTAGTACAGCACATCCGCTACTGTGAGGTATTGCAGCACCCCAACTAGACTCCTATACTGCATAGGATCATCACATAAATCTGCACTTGAAGGAATACATTTTGAAACAGGAATTGGAGTGGCTAGAGGTTTACAATCTGTCATACTAGCACATTTTAAAATATTTGTCATGTATCTCTGTTGAGAAAGCAATATACTATCACAACATTTAACTGTTTCAATCCCAAGGAAAAAACAAGGTTCACCAAGATCCCTAATCTTGAATGTAGTAGACAGTTTAAATAATAAAACATTCACTAGATTATGATCATTTCAATTCCCATCACAAGTATATCATCAACATAAACCAACAGATACACAAAGGTAGAATCCTGTGAATAATAAAACAATGATACATCTGTCTTTGTTGCTTTAAACCCAACAGACAAGAGAAACGTATGCAAACGATTAAACCAAGCTCTAGGAGCCTGTTTCAGGCCATACAAAGAATGTTATAGTAGGTAAACATGATTAAGAAACTGTGTATCAATATATCTAGGGGGCTGACAAATATAGACAGTCTGAGTTAGATTACCATTTAAAAAGACATTGTGAACATCAAGTTGTCTAATGACCCATCTAGACGAAAGAGCTAGAGATAGAATTAACCCGACAGTGGTAGGTTTTACCACTGGCTGAATATATCAAAGAAATCTTGACTAAGATTTGCAACTAATCTGGCCTTGTGCCTCTCAATTGAACCATTAGCCTTCCTTTTAATACGAAAGACCCATGTACAATCAATCACATTCATATATGAGCGAGGAGGAACTAAGCACTATGTTTGCTTCTGTAGTAGAGCATTGAATTCATGATCCATTACCTCTTGCCACTCGGGATACTTAACTCACTATGTGTAACATGTAGGCTTGGTAGGACAAACATGTGTAGTTAAAAAGTAGGAGGATCGCGAGACTAACTCCTAGTAGTCATGGCATGAGTGCTTATCGTTGGTCGTGTAGCGTGACCACAAGTGGCAGGCACCACAGGAACGGACGAAACTGGTTACATAGGAGGTGAAGAATCTATGGTTGCTGCAGTGGTTGTGGCATGGCACGGCCGAAAGATGGATTCAGCCCAAGGATGAGGCTGTGGAACTGAAGGTGCCTACAAAACAGTCTTAGTAGCAAAGGGAAAAACTGCCTCATCAAACCGCACATGCTTGTAAACAAACAATAGAGAAGTAGATAGACCATGAACATATAATATATCATACATCCTAAAAGACCTAGGTAAGGTATTAAAGGAAAAATAACCAATACGACTAATAGATAAACCCATACCATCACCAACACGAAGAGTGTCATTACCAACATATTCCTCATAAGTAGATATGATAGCATTATATCTGGAGTGGCATGATTGGTTGCCCTAATGTCAAGGAACCATGTGTGAGAACCAAGATTAACATCTGGAGGACCACCCTAAAAAAACCATATGAGCCTGTGGAGAATAATCATTAGAGTATCGACAGTAACACGTGACCGTAGTGTGATGAAAAATACCACAAATCTAACAATTAAAACATTAGCTTAGTATTTAAGACTTTGTCATTCAATGAGAATCCCTAGCTCTTCATTTATTAAAAATGTGGCTTATGAGAAATATTTTGCTCCAAGCAGGATTCGATCTCCTTACTAAAAACCGTGACTCAATAGTTCTTAAACTATAGCTTAGAGACCATAGCTTATCTTCTCATGCAAAATCGTAGCTTTTCTTCCTTACATAAAACCGTGATTTTTTTCTTCATAAAACCGTAGCTTTTCTTCTTTTTAAATTGTCTCTTGCGAGATTCAAACATTTCATCCATCTGACCTGATTCCTTAGCGTATCATTTGAAACCTTAGCTCAACTGAATTTTATTTACTTCCTCAGATATTCGAACTCTAACCAAAAACCATAGCTCATCCTTTGCATCCTTATCTCATTTAGAAATTGTAGCTCCTTTCCAAATCTTAGCTATTTTGCAAACCTTAGCTCTGTTGAAATTAATATACGTTATTTAACACGTAATTTCTCCTTCCTCATTTAAACTTGACTTGTGCTCCAACTTCTTCTCCAAATTAATTCTCAAGGAATTAATTTTATTCTTTTCTTGAAATTTTCTCCTTCTTTTACTCAAATGACAATTTTGCTCAGATTCTATCGTTAATCCTTTTTCTTCTCCAATCTTTTCTTATGTTTCTTTTGCTCAGATAACTTCTTCTCTAATTTACGCTCCAATTTAAGTCTCTTTTCAAAATTGACTTGTAACTTCATCTTCAACCAATTATTCCGTCACTTCAAGAATTCTTCCAAATTTTGACACTTAGACTATTTTTAAATACATTTTTACAATTAAATTTGGGGAACTAATTTTTCAAAATAAAATACACTTTGACTCATCAAAATCTAATTACAATTATTCCTAACACGCATTGTGAAGAGAGGTTGCAGAAACGTAGACAAAAGAGTGAAAATATTACAACACGATACGGACTGACAATTAACACGATGAAATTAGAATACCAGTTGAAGATGATTGTGGAGGCAGGGACGCCGTGTTCCACATTGCCGGAAGTAGAGGAGAAGAGACTGAAGCTAGAGTCGGTTGTGAAGATAACAGGATCTAGACTGATGTCCCGTAGTCGAAAGTCGGACAGGTGATCCTGTGAAACCTTAGCCCCGACATTGCTAATACGCCCAAACAGATTTGGCCTCAAAAAAACAAACAAACAAAAAAACAAAAAAAAAAACAAAAAAAAAAACAAAAAAACAAAAAAAAAACCCTTTATCAATGAGAGAGTAAGGTGAACCCATAAATAGATCTGTGGCTTTGTTGGCATGGCAGTGGCGATGGCTGAGGGAGTAATGCCGACAGTGTGGAATAGATGAGAGGAAATCACATATAGATATCAAAATGTGGAGGAGATTTATTGCTTTATTTACGGTGGTGGAAATGCTTTTTTTTTTTTTTAATTTTTATTTACTTTCTGCGACACTTTCACAATTTCTATAGTTTTTGTTTTCTAAAATTAGTTTTCACTTTCCGCTACGTTTTATGCGAGAAAGTGTCGCGGAAAGTAGGCGCATTTTATTAAAAACTCGCTACACTTTTTCAACAAAAATATAGCATTTTCTTATGTATTTATTTACAGTTTTGCCATCACATTTTTTTTTTTTACAATTATACACTACACTTTTAATAAGAAGTGTAGCGGAAAGGCATATTTTTATGTTCATTTTTGTAGTAGTAGTAGTGTGTGTGTGCGCGCACGCGCGTGTATATATATATATATATATATATATATAGTGGTTTAGGTTCAAATACGATCTTGTTCTCTCGTGCAATCATGCGGATACATTAGAATCGTAGGATGAGATCAGATTAGACGGATGGAAATCAATGAAGAGGAGAAAAACACGGGGGCAATTTTGTAATTTTGTCGACCATGTATTAAGTGCTACTGTATGGTGCACTTATGAGAGGTATGGGATGCATTACATGATGTTCTGTGTGGCTAAAAATCAATCAAAGTGGAAAATACACAATAAGGCACTTATAAATGCACCACACACTAGCATGTAATGCACCTCGCTGACTGTTCTATTGAACCCGTCGACGAGTTTGACACCCCAATTAAGTGGTACAATACTAAATGGACTACAGATCAATGCACCACGTATCACTGAAAAATCCACCACATAGCACTAAAAAAAATACCACATAGATGCACCACACACTAGCACGTGATACACCCCACTGACGGATCTATTGAACTCGTCGACAGTGTTTGACACCCCCGTTGAGTGGTGGTAAGTTCACTACATATCAATGCACCATAGAGCACTTATAAATGCACTACACACTAGCACGTAATGGACCCCGTTGAAGGGTCTATTTAACTCGTGGACGGGTTTGACACACCCGTTGAGTGACGCAATACTAAGTGCTCTACAGATCAATGCACTAGTATCACTCAAAAATGCATGGTAGAGCACTTAAAAATGCACCACACACTAGCGCTTAATGAACCATTAAAAAAATACATGGTGCAAGAAATTACAAAATTGCCACCGTGTATTTTCTATTCTTCATTGATTTTCATCCGTTTGATCTCAACTCATCCTATAGTTCTAATATATCCGCATGACCGCAAGGGAGAACAGTATGTGTGTGTGTGTGTGTGTGTGTGTGTGTGTGTGTGTATGTGTGTGTGAAAAATGAATGAAAAAAAATAGTAGTTTATTTTATTGTTTAAATCAATCAAAGGATGACACTTCATCATGGACTAGAAAATGAAGTAGAAAATAAGAATAGATAGATGGTAGTATTAGTCATATTTTACGCACTTTGATCGAGTTCCTTCATAGTTACAAGAGTTTTAATTTCACTTCTTATTAGTGTCACGTTCAAATTCTAGCATCTTATTATCACAGTTAAATATGGTTGGTGATTATTGTTTCCCGTCAAATATAAGAAATGACGTTCAAATTTGCCCACACAGTTAATAACATGGAGACAAATTAAATTTTATGAAGAAATACTAAATTCAGTATAACAGTGAAAGTTAAGGTCAAAATAGGACGAAATTATTTGTCTAAGAACTAAATATGAAAAAAAAAAATCACTAGAATAGAAAAGTAAATTTAGTATTAACTCATGAATGTTACTATTAGATATAACAAATAATTTGTTTAAAAAAATCATAAAACATATAACATGACTTCTCGAACAAATCTACACTTATAATAAGAGCCAATAATGTTAAATTAGACCCTTAACTAAAACTAAAAAAAAGTTGGTATAATAGTCTGCTATAACATATTGTACTTTGTGTTATTCTTATTGTGCAACCTCCAATTAAATTTCTAATATATCCTAATCTTTTATAATTTTACCAAATTTTCCCGTTAAATATAACGGAAGTTTAACATTAAATTCTTTAGGCAATTTGTTTCTTTATTGCAGTTTTCAAACAAATTGGCAATATTCTATAATACAATTCTGTATAGATTCCTAACTTAAAATTAGAATATTGAAGTCTTAGTAAGATTCTATAATACAATTTTGTATATATTCCTAACTAAACCATTATTCTACCCAAAACAACAATATATAAACCCCCTTCCATTCTCACTAGTATTCACCCAAAACTAAACCTAATATATTCTGCAACACAGGTATGATTGTCAAAATATTATCATGCTAATTCTATTATTTGTATTTGTCCTCATAATGATTATAATATTTTTTTAAAAAAAAATTCAATGATGGTAATACTCATATTCTACAACACACCATCTACTTGACATTCTATAGGTATGATTGTCAAAATATTATCATGCTAATTCTATTATTTGTATTTGTACTCATAATGATTACAATTTAAAAAAAAAAAATCAATGATGGTATACTCATTAATTAGTATAACTTCAATATCGTTATGTAAATATATCTATTGTATAATCTGTTCATCTATACTTGTATCCTTGTATGTAATGTTATGGTTCTCATTATATTCCTCTATAATCTACACATTTTAGTTACTCCTAACTCCCTAATCTATGGTTTTTGAATTTATGTTGTGGTTCTCATTATATTATTTCATAACATCCTTAGCTTTATGAACATATTTTCCATGACACAAGGATATTAGTAATGACAAATGCAGTAAAGTTAATTGATATTGACACACAAACTGTAGGCTGGAGTTGTACAGTTCATGTCATTAAGAAAAACAAACCAAAAAACGCTATTGAAACGCCTGAGAAAAAGTATATGCTCATCGTACTTGAGGATGAAACAGTAAGTAAATAGTAAAATTAGCTTTTTTCTCTCTCTCATTATTATATGACTACTTTAATCAATTAAGAAACACTAATTTAAAAATACGCATTGGGCATTGGTTTAATTGCGCAATGCGCGTGTTATAACTAGTTTCATCCATAAATATTAACCGTTCCGAATAATAAAAACAAAGAAAAATACACACTTAAATGAAATCTTAAAAATTCAAGACCAATTATAAAAATTTTAACTAGTAAAATTAACCTACACAAAATATTACAACCCGTTTAAACCCTGTCAACATACACCTCATCCCGCTACCATTGTCCATTGCCCCACCACATCTTGCCTCCATGATTGCCACCTCCAATCTACATTCATACTAATCTACACACACTACATATGCTTTCATGGTGCACTTGCTTGACATATAGCTAATTAATACATTTGAAAGAATGGTAAGAAAAAGTGAGTTACTTTTTATTACTCCGTACCCATTATTCAGACATGCCTGGTTGTCTTAGAATTTGATGTTTCGATGGCGTTAAGAATAGTATTAATAGGGCATAATGTAGCAATTCTTCAACTGTCGGCAGCCCACTTGCATTATGATTTATGATGATGAGCTTTTCATGCATTACACATTATGCCATAATTAAACACCATCATGACTGTACTTCAAAACTTTGTCTATTCTTAGAGTAATAAAAAAAATCCTCAATTATTATTTATTGTTCTCACTAAGAGTCAAACTTGTAATCTTATAGTATAGTTATGAATTGAAGCCAACAACTTGACCAATTTCTTAGTACATATATTTGTTACCCTAACTTAGCTTTTGCGTTTCACAATCTTACTCTCATAAATCTCAAATCACATTAATAGACTAATAGAGTAAAGTCACCCCATGGAAGATTTTTGTTTTTTGTTTTTACTATTTAATAGTACTTGTAGGGTAGTTTCTTAACACAAAAACACATAAAATGAGATGGATGAAATATATTTTTCAAACACGATAATAGACATAAGGGGTGTTTGGCAAATAATTGTTAGTTGGTTGAGTTAGTGCGTTTGACTAGTTGATAGTATTAGCTGATTGTAGAAAGATGTTTGGTAAAATTAGTTGATAGCTGGATTACATGCAAAATGACTTTTTCAAAAAATTGATCAAAAAAATTGCTTTGAACAACTTTTTGAATTTTAGCGTTTTGGAACAATAAGTTGTTATAAAAAGCTAATTAATCAAACATTTATATTGACTGTTTAACCAAGTCAAACGTCTAATAGTAGTCAAACAAAATAAAATTGACTGCTAACTATGTTACTAAACAGGGCCATATATTTTGTCCAAAGGCCTAAAAATATTAAAGGAGCCTAGAATCCATACAAGCAACTGAACATAGGCCCTGCTAGGATTTTCTGGCAAATTATGCAAGGTGGACCTGGGTCCAAAACTACGTCGTTTTTGTCTTTTTTTTTTTTTTTTTAAAAAAAAATTAGTAAACATATTACTGAATATAGAGTTGTCCAAAAATGTGTGAATGTAGAGGTTTCAAAGTGTGAATGTAGAGTATAAGAATCGTGAATGTACAGTTATGATTGTGTGAATGTAGAGTTGCCCAGAAATGTGTGAATGTGAAGGTTTCAAATTGTGAATATAGAGTATAGAAATCGTGAATGTAGAGTTATGCATGTGTGAATCTGTAATAAAGTTAAGAAGTTCTAGCAACTTGTAGCCCTGTAATGTGTGAATGTAAAGTTTTCAAGTTGTGAATATAGAGTACATGACCTGTGAATATAGAGTTTTGAATGTGTGAATGCATAACAGTGGTAATATAGTTACTAAACATATAATCTTGTAATGTGTGAATGTGGAGTTTACAAAGTGTGAATGTAGAGTATCATATAATCATGTAATGTGTGAATGTAGAGTTTACAGAGTGTGAATGTAGAGTATAGTGTATGTGAATGTGGAATTTACAAAGTGTGAATGTAGAGTATACTGTATGTGAATGTAGACACAGGTCCACCTTGGACTGGGTCCACAGCATAACAATTGGGATTTTCTATACTGTGAACTTAGCCCAAAGGCCCAATGGTAAACTTGTATATTTATGGGCCTACTGCAATATTCATAATTTCTGGGCCGCTTGAAATTTGGGTTGGATCTACTTCCTTAGGCTGAGATCTAAAAATTGGTGGCTGTGGGGTTCGAACCCACGCGCACTTATGTGCAGAAGATCTTAAGTCTTCCCCCTTAACCACTCGGGCAAACCACCTTTGGATTCTGGTTTTGATATAAAATAGAAAAACCTCTTTTAGAATACAGAATGTAAATTTTATCCAGAAGCTTCGCCTTATAATATACGGAGTATATATATATATAAGTATACAACTCCAACTGCTTCTCATTTTCCTCCAGACAGGGGATAGAGTGTAGAGAGAGAGAGAGAGAGAGGTGAATTTGAACTTTGAAGTGTCGGTTTCAATGGCGGAGCACTTGGCATCGATATTCGGAACGGAGAAGGATCGGGTGAACTGCCCCTTCTACTTCAAGATCGGCGCGTGCCGTCACGGCGACCGCTGCTCCAGGCTCCATACCAAGCCCAGCATTAGCCCCACCATCCTCCTCTCCAACATGTACCAGCGCCCCGACATGATCACCCCCGGCGTCGACGCCCAAGGCCACCCAATCGATCCTCATAAGATGCAAGAGCACTTCGAGGTATGCATTTTTCA
>CM008334.1:3902919-3913727 GCA_002525835.2 Ipomoea batatas | reverse complement strand
GCTATGACTGGCTTCACTTGCGTTTGCAAGATTTTAAAACTGTGAGCGAATATAATTCCGTTATGTTCAAAATAAGCTCACAGTTATTACTATGTGGGGAGAAAATTAATGATGATGATGATATGCTTGAGAAAACCTTCTCTACTTTTCATGCATCAAATATGGTGCTACAGCAGCAATATAAAGAGAAGGGTTTTACAAAATATTCTCAGCTGATTTCATGCCTTCTTGTGGCTGAACAAAATAATGAGCTACTGCTGAAAAACCACGAAGCACGCCCTACTGGCTCAAACCCATTCCCTGAAGTGAATGGTGTATCGTATTATAATAATGATAATACAAAGGGTCGTGGTCGTGGTCGCAGTCGAAAGCGCGGTCATGGGAAATACCGTGGTTATAATCCCGGTAATAGACAAAATCGTCACGGTGGGTACAATTTCAAGAATAAAAGTTACCACCGGAAATGGGAAGGTGCTAGTGCAAAACACGACAAAGAAAAGCGTGGAAATAATCCCAAAAATGTTGAAAGCATATGCTATCGCTGTGGCATGAATGGCCATTGGGAACACACCTGTTGTACTGCAAGGCACCTGGTGGACCTCTATCAGGCATCCCTGAAAGATAAAGGGAAAACCATAGAGTCCAACAATGTTTTTATAGATGACGATTTTGATATCCCACATTTGGATGTGGAAGATTTTCTTGAGCCAGTCAATGAGCATCAAAACTTATACTTCTTGTATCTTAAGATCATTAAAGATCTTTTGTTGTGCTTTCTTGTAATGCTTCTAATAAAGTTTATCTCTTTGCTTTATTGAAGAAATGAGCACATCATCAAATATGATGAAATCCAAGGCAAATGAAGAAGATGTATGTATTGTGGATTGTGCAACCACACATACAATTCTGAAATGAGAAAAATATTTTTGCCTGTTGGAAAGAGATGAGGCATTTGTCACTATAATATGTGGTAGTGCAAAAATGATTGAAAGCTCTAGAAGAGCCAATATATGATTGCCTGGAGGAACAAAATTGGTGATTGATAATGCATTATTCTCTCCAAAGTCTCACAGAAACCTACTGAGTTTCAAGGATATTCAAAATAACGGATATCATGTGGAGACTATAAAAGAAGGAAATGAAGAATTCATTTAGATTACAAAGGCAATATCGGGAATGAAATATACAATGGAAAAATTCCATGCTCTTCCCTCTGGATTATATTGCACAAGAATAAGTGCTATTGAAGCCAATCTTGTCGTAAACGAAAGGTTTACTGATTTTAAGATTTAGCATGATCGACTAGGTCACCCTGGATATGTGATGATGAGAAAAATAATCGATAATACAAATGGCCATACCTTGAGGAAGCAGAAAATATTTTGAGGAAATGAATTCTTCTGTTCTGCATGTTCCCAAGGGAAATTGATTATAAGGCCATCACCAACCAAAGTTGGTGTGAATCACCTGCATTTCTGGAACGAATTCAACGTGATATATGTGGACCTATACATCCACATAGTGGACCATTTAAATACTTTATGGTTCTAATTGATGCGTCAACTAGATGGACGCATGTATGTTTATTATCATCTCGTAATATGGCATTTGCGAGATTTTTGGCTCAGATAATAAGGTTGCAAACCCACTTTCCTGACCATCCAATAAAATCTATCCGGATGGATAATGCTGGAGAATTTACATCCCAAGCTTTTGACAACTATTGTATGTCACTTGGTATTGATGTTGAACATCCGGTAGCGCATGTTCATACACAAAATGGTCTAGCAGAATCTCTTATCAAAAGGCTACAATTAATAGCTAGACCACTACTTATGAAAAGTAAACTCCCATCTACTATATGGGGGCATGCTATTTTGCATGCATCGGTGCTAATTCGTATTAGGCCGACAAGTTATCATAAGTATTCTCCATTGCAGTTAGCATTTGGTCAGGAACTCAATATTTCTCATTTGAGAACATTTGGCTGTGCAGTATATGTCCCTATTGATCATCCACAACGGACTAAAATGGGTCCTCAAAGGAGATTGAGAATATATGTTGGATATGAATCTCCCTCGATAATAAAATATCTTGAGTCATTAACGGGAGATATGTTTACTGCAAGATTTGCAGATTGCCACTTTGATGAAGCATCCTTCCCAACATTGAGAAATGAAAATAAAGTTGTGGAAAGGACAATAACATGGAATACTCCATCATTACTTCATCTAGATCCTAAAACTCAGATCAACAATGTGAACAAGAAGTTCAAAGGATCATGCATTTGCGAGATCTGGCAAATAAACTGCCAGATGCATTTGCTGACCCGAAAAGGGTGACAAAATCTCATGTCCCAGTAGCTAATGCTCTTGCTGGTGTTGACATCCCAAAAGAACAAATTGGGAATGAATCTCAGGTACGCTTAAAGCGTGGAAGACCTATTGGTTCGAAGGATAAGAATCCTCGAAAAAAGAAAGGTCAACACAAAGAATGATCTTTGTGAGAATAATCAAATGGCTTGTAGTGGCCTCCCTCATATGAAAGGTCATGAGTTCGAGCCTCAGTGGAGGAGATATCGAAATTGACTCTTTGTGCTTCACCAGGTTGAGAAAGTATAGATGAACAGATACTACAATGTAATAGGGTCAGTTGTATTCAAAAAAAAAATGACATGAATGTCATTCATGAGAAAAGTCAAAGGAATAAATCTAAAGGGAATGAAATCCCTAGAGAAATTCATTCACCTGAGATTGAGAAAAATGAAGAGATTTTGATAAATTATACCAATGCTGAAAATATATGCAATAGAAGTGATGTCAGTATAGATGACTACTTCGCATATAATGTAGCATTGAGTATCATGAATGGTGATATGGATTATGAACTAAGATCCATTCATGAATGTCAAAATAGAGACGATTGGCCTAAATGGAGAGATGCTATACAAGCAAAATTAAAGTCTCTCGAAAAACGAAAAGTTTTTGGCCCAATCGTCCGAACACCTGAAAAGGTGAAAGCTGTGGGTTGCAAATGGGTCTTTGTAAGAAAGAGAAACGAGAAAAATGAGGTTACGAGGTATAAAGCAAGACTCGTAGCTCAAGGTTTCTCTCAAAGACCAAGTATCGATTATGATGAAACGTACTCCCTTGTGGTGGATGTTGTAACGTTACGATACCTTGTTAGCCTAACTGTACATGAGAGGCTAAATATGCAACTAATGGATGTTGTAACAACTTATTTATATGGGTCACTTGATAGTGACATATACATGAAAGTCTCTGAAGGGCTGAAAATGCTTGAAAGGCATAAATCATGCCCCCGAGAACTTTATTCGATAAAGTTACAAAGATCTCTGTATGGACTGAAACAATCAGGGCGCATGTGGTATAACCATCTTAGTGAATATTTACTAAAAGAAGGTTATACTAATGATCCAATTTGTCCATGTGTTTTTATAAAGAGATATGAACATGGATTTTTTATAATTGCTGTTTATGTTGATGATTTGAATATCATTGGGACCCCTGAGGAAATCTCAAAAACAGCAAATTATTTGAAAAAGAAATTTGAGATGGAAGATCTCGGAAGAACAAAATTCTGTCTGGGTCTACAGATAGAACATTTGGAGAAAGGTATACTCGTCCATCAATCAAATTATACCAAAAGGGTACTCAAGAGATTCTATATGGACAAAGCTCATTCATTGAGTAGTCCAATGGTTGTCCGATCTCTTGATGTGAAAAAGGATCATTTCCGACCTCGGGAAGATGATGAAGAGATCCTTGGACCAGAAATACCATATCTTAGTGCAATAGGTGCAATAATGTATCTTGCTAACAACACAAGACCTGATATTATTTTTCCTGTTAATCTGTTAGCAAGATATAGTTCTTGTCCAACAATAAGGCACTGGAACGGCATCAAACATATATTGTGTTACCTCCAAGGAACAATCGATTTGGGGTTATTTTATGAAAAAGATCCCAAATTGGACTTGGTTGGTTACGCAGATGCCGGATATCTCTCAGATTCGCACAAGGCGCGATCCCAGATTGGTTATTTGTTTATGAGTGCAGGTGTTGCTATATCTTGGCGTTCTACTAAGCAGACAATTGTTGCTACATCCTCAAATCATGCCGAGCTAATCGCGGTTCATGAAGCAAGCCGAGAATGTGTATGGCTTAGATCAATTACTCGGTACATTAGGAGGACGTGTGGCTTGTCTGTAGATGATACTCCAACAACAATATATGAAGACAATGCAACATGCATCGCTCAATTGAAGGAAGGATATATCAAGGGAGACAGAATAAAGCACATCTCACCAAAATTCTTCTTCACTCATGATCTTCGGAAGAAATGTGAAATAAATATTCAGCAGATTCGCTCAAGTGAGAATCTAGCAGACGTATTCACCAAGGCATTACCGACGAATACATTCAAGAAATTGGTTCGAGGAATCGGTATGCGTTATCATAAAGATCTTCAGTGATGTCCTTATCAGGGGGAGCATATATTGTACCCCACTGGGTTTTTCTTTAGTAAGGTTTTTAACGAGGCAGTATAATGTTCCACCTTTGGACATCCAAGGGGGAGTGTTATGAACAGAGGAACAGAGGAAAAATTGGTGTGAATGTCCAAAGCCAAAAGAATTGACTTTATTCCTCTACAAAGGCTGCCTACAATTTCCAAGGAAAATTGACTTCAAGAGGGAGTTGAACATGTGACCACTTGATGAGGCAAAGCTATCTTGAGCATGTGGGTGAGTTTGTGATTACTTGAATGTCTTAAGTGTGGAACTTTTTGATAAAGTGTAAATCATATGATTTTGGTAGAGTATAATCATATTTTCGTATAAAGTATAAATGTAAATATTTTACATGGCATAATGAACCTTACTTAGCATTTTTATGCTAACTGTGCTTGTATGTCTTTAAACTTACTATTTTCATGTTTGAAGTAGAGATTGCGTTCGAGAGCGCTTGATAGTAGTTGGTAGACTCCTTGTAGAATCCCCTAGCTTTGACTTTGTTCTTTTGAAATTGTAGTATTGACCCTTTGAGACTATGGTTGTGGTGGATTCTCTAGACATTATCCATTTCCTTTCCTTTTTAGATATCTCATTTGAGAAGTTTGTAAATTTAACTTGATTATGGATCTTGTAGAACCCCCTTACTTTTGTAGTACTTATTTTGGTTGTAGCCTAGCATCTATCC
Source organism: Ipomoea batatas (assembly GCA_002525835.2). Classification (NCBI taxonomy): domain Eukaryota; kingdom Viridiplantae; phylum Streptophyta; class Magnoliopsida; order Solanales; family Convolvulaceae; genus Ipomoea; species Ipomoea batatas. The sequence goes on along the minus strand of CM008334.1, from coordinate 3,908,508 downwards.
AGAGTGGGTAGATGTGGCGATAACACTCGCTTCAGAACCTTGAGGAAATCCAATTTAATTAGAGTTGAATGTTTTAGTAAAATTCAATGGTTTTATTATATTATTGTGTTAGAATTTGGGAGTGTTACAAAGGGTCCATTTGGAAACCCGCCTCTAGAAATAATTTTTTGAATTTTTCCATGTTTGGGTATTCAAATAAAATAAAGTCAAAGAAAATATTTATTCTTAACAACATAAAAAATGCTCAATGCAATATTTATTCCAATGTGATGATAATATTAAAATGCAATCATTTAAATACAGAGAAAAGTCCGCAAACACCTCAACTGAACTAGAACAATCATCACAAATTATTTCTCCTAACAAATAGTTATAATTCTAAACAAAAAGAATACTATAACAAACTAAATTAACGTGACAAGACTAACAAAGATTAAACATACAGTATGTTGCACTAACTTTCAACACTCCCCTTAGTGCAAAGTCACTGTCAACGACACGAACAACACTCCTGGAAGTTTCAAAATTTGCCTTGCCAAGTGCTTTTGTAAATATATCAACTATCTGATCTTCGATGCATACCTTCTACAATTGAATATATTGAGTCAAGGCTTTCTCCCGAACAAAACGGTAATGAGTATCAATATGTTTTGTGCGGGCATGAAAAACTGGATTTCCTGCAAGCTTAATGGCATTTTCATTGTCACAATGAATATAAACTAGATAATCCACAACAGTAAACATCTATATAATACGTTTTTTTAAGCCAATACATTCCTGAGTAGCCAAGGTATATGCTAGCTTCACAACTAGAAAGTGCAACAATACCTTATTTCTTACTACACCAAAATATTGTAGTTGAACTTATATTAAAATAATAACCAATCATGGAACGTCTATCATTGACATTTCCCGCACAATCTGCATCAACAAAACCATTCAAAATAAAATTTGCATGTGGTTTATAAATAGCCCAAGATTCAGTGTTCTTTAACATAACAAGGAATACTCTTAGTTGCAACAAAGAGATTGTCATGTGGTTCTGTCATAAATTGAGATATGACACATACACAATATAAAATGTCAGGACATGTAATGGTTAAATAGAATAAATTACTAACTTTTAAATCAAATTCCTTAGAGTAGAATAAATTACCAACTTTTAAACCAAGTTCCATCAAAATCATCCTTATCTTCCACAATACTCTCACTCAAATATATTTGTAGCTCAATCTATTTAAGGCTTCAACCACTCTCTAGTCTTTGCCTTTTCAGTTCACTTTTCAACCTAGAACGTGGCTTACCAACAGTAGTAGCATGCACATTCACTGGTTGAGAAGGCTGGGCAGTAAATGGTTCACTGTTTACATTCACAGAGTATGTGGCTGCATAATCACTGAACAACTCAACCATTGCAGATTGGACCTTAGCAAAACAGTCTTTGCCTTTAACTTCACCATAAAATTGAGTAAACTAGTGAGGCATATGCTCAACTTTATCTCTAGGGTCCAATATATTAGCAAAGAATATCAAACAGTTCATTTTTTCAGGGTTCCTAATGGACAATTTAATTATCCTCGCAAGTGCACGAATCAATTGTAATATAGCGTGCAAAGTAAGGATCGAACCCACAGGGAATTAATACTATACAATTTGCATACTTGAAATTAATTAACTTGAATACAATAAAATAAAGCTGAAACTAGTAGAATAACTTGGAGAATTAAAATAATAATAAAAAAACTAACAAGAACGAGATAACAGGTAATTAAGTAACTAGTAGACAAAACAATAAAATAACAATGAAGCAAGACAACAAAGGATTAAAGACTAGGGACATGAATCAATAACCATTATTAATTCTACATATTAGTTTAACTTGCCAATCAATTAAGGGTTCATTCTAACTACTATCTCACTACTCCGTATGGTGTATAGAGTTAATCACGTATTTTAACTATTCGTATACTTAAGACATTTATTCAAACAATTAAGACCTATTAGGTCTAAAAGAACTTACGGAATACCCGAATTTAAGAACCAAATAAATAACCCAACAAGACAGCAAGATTATTTATCCTTTTATCATACCGAGCCTAGAATTAACGGGCATGGTGTGTACTAAATTAATTCTATCAAATAGACTAGTTAATGCTTAGAATTGGCCAAATTCAACACAACTAGACTCAATACAAAACCATAGGATAACAACAAAATTAATTGGCAAAATTAAAACTAAAACTAATGTAGAAGTTTCACAACAAATCATTCATGTTCCTAGGCAGATGAAATTACCAACCCATTTCAAAGATTAACTCTACACGAATAAAATCATTCACTGTCGTAATCAACTAGCAATTGAAATATGTAATGCTTGGCAAATCCAATGAAACAAAGATAGCAAATTAAAGAAAGACGAGGAAATTCTTATGCCACTGCTGCCTAACACATGAAATTGCCGTCACCGCACAGAACTTGCTGCCCACGAACGGTGTTGCTGCCCATAAATTCAGAACAAAGTCAAAGCCGAATGAGGAAGTCGTCGTCGCTACAATTTGTTACTGTCAAAAAAAATTCTCCACGCCGCCCCCGGAATTGATCCGGGGCCAATTGATGTTGCCTTTCTTCTTCAGAATCGCCCTCTATTTATAGCACTCAATTTCAACAACTTCACACATCCTCACCACACAAATAGCTCATCCTTAGCAACTAAAACTCTGCAAGACGCTGCATGACCAAAGAAGTGGCTCTACGTTATACTTTCTCGTTCGTTCAGTTCTTGTGATTGGTTGGAATAATAATAATAATAATAATAATAATAATAATAATCATTATCAAAACTAATGAATAATAAAAGAAAAATGTAAAATTGACTAAATATTATCTTATTAATTATAACAAAGGTTATGAAAAATAATAATATAAATGATGCTTATCAAATTTCCCACACTTATTTATTTGCTTGTCCTCAAGCAAAGACATTATTGAAAAGAAACTAAGCATTATATCAGACCAAGCTTCACCCAAATAGCCTTTCAAATTTATTACCTCATCAATGTAAGTTAGTGTCAACTCAAAGAATGCATAAAACACTTGGCTAGAAAATAAACACACTTAGGGAAAATGGCATATTTAGTCCCTGAGTTATAGGGGTAGTGTAGACTCAGTCCCTGAGTTATGGTCGTATCCGAGTTTAGTCCCTGAGTTATTCGCAAAGTGGCGAGTTTAGTCCCTGACCATTAAATTTGACGAAAAAATTAAAAAATATTCAAAACTTGAGGGGTAAAATAGGAAATTCACATTTTATTCTTCTTCTTATATCAAAACCACTTTTACAACATTATTTTTCACTTTTTAGCCTAATTATTTTCAAGATTCTTCAATTTTAAAAGCATTTTAATAACTTTCAAATGACTTGTTAGGAACTTGATTCTCGTATAACACACTTAAGACTTATCACAAATAAAGAAATGCATGATCATTGTATTTAGGTGTATGAAACACACTATCCTATTAAGTTTTTATTTTTTTACTAAGTAACAAATGTAATAAAATTTAAACTTTTGAGATATAATAGTTTCTAAAAAAATCTCAAAAGTTATAAATTTTATTACATTTGTTGCTTAGTAAAAAAATAAAAAACGTGTTAGGATAGTGTGTTTCATACACCTAAATACAATGATCATGTGTTTTTTTGTTTGTGTTAAGTCTTAAATATATTATACGAGAGTCAGGTTCCTAAGAAGTCATTTGAAAATTATTAAAATACTTTTAAAATTGAAGAATCTTGAAAATAATTAGACTAAGAAGTGAAAAAATAATATTGTAAAAGTGATTTTGATATAACAAGAAGAATAAAATGTGAATTTCCTATTTTACCCCTCAAATTTTGAATATTTTTTAAATTTTTTCGTCAAATTTAATGGCCAGGGACTAAACTCGCCACTTTGCGAATAACTCAGGGACTAAACTCGGATACGACCATAACTCAGGGACTGAGTCTACACTACCCCTATAACTCAGGGACTAAATGTGCCATTTTCCCACACACTTATTCATAAAATAAAGCTTGTGCTCATGTGTTGTTACCCCTTATATGAGCTATACAAACGCAAATAAAATAAATATGAAAATTTCACAAAATACAACCTAAACCAAATTAAAAAGCATTCTATCATAGACTCATAATGCATGTGCAAAATATGAAGGACACATGGATCAAGGCATTTATTAAATCAAACATATATTTAAGTATTTAACACATTAAAAATTAACACAAACACATATTTAAAAAAAATTATTTCACTACCAGATTCAACCCCAACCATGTCATCTAACATGCAACTAAGATCAGAGATCTCATTGAAGAAAGTGTTAAATGTCACATAAAGAAAACTGAGAATTCTCACAGTCATATCATAGAAACTTTTCAGCAAAGTTACCAAACTTTTCACATCACACCAATCCAGAAAAGTTGGCATAGATTCACCAAGGTCAGCAAAAAATAATGAATCATTCCCCTCATATTCTTCAAACACTTTCTGGTACTAGATATCAGTAATGAGCATTATATAAGTGCTATTCCATCTGGTAGGAACATCCAGCTGCAAAGCTGATTTGGCTTCCACCTCAATAAGATTAGCAAGATCTCTAAACTTTTTTTTTTAGCCTTATAGGGGAGTTCCTAACCCGTCTCACTGCATCTCTTACCCTTTTAACTGAAGAGTCAACAAACTTCAACACATCTTGCACTACAAGATTCAAAATATGGGATATACACATCATGTGCACGTACTTAGACCTTACAGAAGTGTTACCCCAAGACAGCAACTTACTTTTGAAAAACCTCAATGCAGTATCATTGGAAGATGCATTGTCAACCGTGACAGTGAACACATTTTTAATACCCTACTCAACCATACAACTCTCCAAGGCCTTGGCTATATACTCTCCCCTATGAGATGAAACAAGGACAAATGCTATGATTTTTTTGTTGAGCTTCCACTGATCATCAATGAAGTAATGCACATGTAATTTATCCTCTGTACAGAGGTCCATGTGTTAGTGGTTAAGTTCTCTTTGGGAGCTACCCTTAAAAAGTTGTGTGAAGACTAATCTCTCATCTAGGTATCTTTGAAAAATATCTCTTGAAATTGTCCACCTAGAAGGGATTTGGAAGTTAGGATAGGCAACTATAATAAACCTTCTAAGCCCTTGCCCCTCTACAAACCTAAAGGGTAACTCATCTATTATAATCATTTACATAAAGCCTTCCTAATGGCTTTCTGATTAATCACCCAAGTCCCTAATTCACTCATTACCCCCTCAGAACCCTCTGGTGTAGAGGATGATACAACAGTAGAGGATGATACAACATTGAAGGTGAGCATTGATTGCATTGTATCCTTAGAATGAGGATTTTTAAGACAGTCAATCATATGATTTTTTAAAGAGGAAGTGTCATGTTTTTTTTTTTTGGCTCACATGCAAAGAGCCTTGCACAGTATAGACACTTCCCCTTAATTAACTTTCTATCCTTATCAAGGATCTTTTCAAAGTGTTCCCACACCTTTGATATAGACTTAACCT
>CM008334.1:3714755-3725280 GCA_002525835.2 Ipomoea batatas | reverse complement strand
TTTGTATATGAATTACCCGTTTCATGAAATTGTACTGACTAATTTTTTGTGGATAAAAAATTCAAGAAGCTCAAAGAAATTCAGTTTCATTAGTTACAATTTTCAAATTATAGAAGTTTCGTATCGACTTGTGTATAACAGAGTTATACTTTATGCTAGTAGAGAAAGATGTGTTGATACCGGGAAAGAGAGAGTGAGAGTGAGTGGGGCATTATTGAAAGACAAGGCTAAAGTGATAATATTTTCTGATTTTGTGTACCAAAAATCCAAGAAACTCGAAAGAATTTAGCTTCATTATTAGTTTCTTCTTTTAAATTATATACACTTCGTATCATCTTGATTGTGTACAATAAGGTTAATACTTTATAATGGGACAGAGAAGAGAAAAGATGGAGTGAGCGGGGCATTATGGAAAAACAAGGCTAAGGTCATAAAATTATTATCTAGTTTTATTCACCAAAATTCAAGAAACTCAAAGAAATTTAACTTCACATACAATTTCAACGTTAAACTACACACATTTATATCATCTCGTGTACGATAAAACTGCTACTTTATGAATGTACGGAGAAAGAAACGTGTCGATATTAAGAAAGGGGGAGTGAGTGAGTGGGGCATTATTAGAAGACAAATGAAAGGTGATCCACACACCCAAAAATGTTGTGAAACCTTAGAGTGGTGGGTATATTGCTTGTTAAATTATAAACTGTGCAGGGCTCCAGAACCCACAAAATTGAAGAGCAGGGAGTTGTTGGGGACCCATATGATCTTCCAAGAAACTGCTGCAAATCTCTAAAAGGAAGAGGGCACACCAGAATATTTGTTTCACATCACATCAGATTTTTAATTTTTTTTTTTTAATTTTTTTGGGTTGTGAGAGGAAGGAAAGAGAGATAATGTTGTATCATGGGAAGGATGTGACACCACAAGCAACAACCTTTGTAATGCTGCAATTGGAGAGACTGGTTATCAGTCAAATCCATAGGAGAATGAAATGAGATTTTCTTGCATGGACAGACAACCCTCCCTACTCTTTCACCAACCAAAGTGGTGCTTTGGTGGGCTTCACTACACACATTGCCATTACTATATGTAGGGTTGAATTGGAATCATGGGTTTCAAATGAAATCTCTTTTTTTTATCGCATTATTATGGGTTATGAAAGTTAATGCCGAATACTTATTCTGAGATTAATACTATACTTTCATTGATGTGAGAACTTTTATAAATAAAATAAATTACAGGTGCAAAGCTAATAGTTATGTAACAATTGTGGTACAAAACCTTGAGTTGGTTCAATGTTGTTGGTTGTTTCTAGGAATATCAGCTAGGAGCATATTCTTCCTAGAGTACTATATATATTATACTTTGCTAGCCTGATCAAAAGAGAAAAATACACCAAGAAGCTAGCCTAGGATTAGAGTTTCCATTTATTACCAAAGAACTTTTGGAAGTAAACAAAACAAAAAATTTGCATGGAATTTGCCCTATTGTGTACCTGCACCAAGCCACCAAGGTATATGCACTTTGAAAAATTTCCAGACAGTCGAAACATATTTCGCGATTTACCCTTCTCACCAAGATTCTAGGTCCGGCCAGTAGGCCCCGAGAGTGAGGTGCAATAATCCTAAGAAAGTTACATTGTAGCTGTCAATGCAATCAAGAACGGTTTAGCTGTCAAATGAGTGCTCAAAACCTCATGGCTAGCTAGGTAACAGGAGGCCTTGATGGGTCATGATCCTTAAATGTTCTTAATTAGTACTAGGGTGTACTACAGAAGCTGTACAGCCAGCCTATCAAATGTTATCCCAATGTCCTGTCCTGGATAGCTAGGATGCACTATCTACAGGAGCTTTGCACTTGCGCATATGATGCCCAGACACACACAATTAGGCTCAACACACTTTTGTGGCAACTTATCAACAATACAATCTTCCATAGCTTTCCGCCCATGTTACATATAGGTAGTGGAAAATCCTGAGAAAAACAAAATCTGGGCGATTTGTTGCTTCGACACAAATGTTTTGTTTTGGCAACGTTATTCCTCACTGTTTCAATGTCCTCTCTGAATTTTGTCAAGATCCTTTATCATAATACTCCACATACATGTGCAACTGCAACTACCTCTTCTGTACTCCAATTCTCGACATGACAAGAGGTTTTGGGGTTTTGGGTTTGGAGTATAAATATAATATGTGCAGTCCAACTATCAGCTTAGGCTTTTAGAGGGTTCGAATTTCCGCGTGAATTCAATTCGTGCCACTTTCGTTAATTCTTTATTGGGAGAGGGATATACAAGTTTTGGTTTCTCAATATTGACCAAACATATTTTTGTAATATGGTTTGTCCGCTATTCATAATTAGTTAATGTGATTGTTTTAGGCAACGAGCCAACGAATTACCCCTTGGCATGTTAGACCATTTATGTGTCAAGGAGCATGCGTGTTGAGTGCTTTTAGACTAAATCTGATTTTTCTCTTCCAAAAACCAAATAAAAACTCTCTAATACTGTAATGTGACAGCTCCAACTTCTACCTAATAGTGTATAGCAACAATAATGCCCAATTACCAGTTGTACATAATATGCAGCATTGTATTTAATCTTTTAATTACTTCAATTTAACCAGGAAAGATGAGAAGATGACATAATCTAACATTACAGTAGTGAAGCACATATGTGTATATATGTATTGCATTGTATATAAAACTGTAATCACCCAATTTCTTGTGGTTTTTTTTCATAAATTTAAACAATTAAACAAGAGATTATTGGGTGATTAACTATAGTTTGAAGGGTTATGATTATTTTAAGTCCTCCTAAATACATAAACAACAGAAAATTAATCTCATGTTTTTTGTTAGTACTAGGAATTCCAATCTGCAACTATAAAAAGCTTGTCATTATCTCTTATCACATCTATGGAGTCAATTATTGCTCCTTCTTCATCTGTCAAGAATGCATCTGTTGCATCAAATCCAAGCTTCTCACCTGCCAAAAACATCATCAAACAACAACATTTAGTTAGTCCCACTTCTCAAATGTTGTCCAGCATGAATAACTAAACAATTGATTGGTTGCCAATAAATGCCAAAGACCTTGTGGTCCAGTGGCACCAAGTTGCTCCCTTATATGGGAGATTGTGAATTCGAGCCTCAGTGGAGACGATATTGACTCTTTGTGCTTCAATAGGTTAAGAAAGTAGTTATGAACAGATACTGCATATGCTGGAAATGTTGAAAGTTTGGATCTTTTTTAAGTACCTGCAATGCTCTTCAGCTCTGCTATTGTTTCTGGCAGTTTAATTAGCCTTCCTGGCTCGGGGCATTGCGTTTCTTGCCTCGTTGCAGGGTGGCCTTTGTAAATGCTAACTCTGATAGAGCACTGCTGCATAGAATTGCTGTTTTGCTGATCTTCCTTAGCCCACTTTGAGGCTGCTTCATCCAAAATTGTGTTAGGCATTGCAATTCTGTGCCCGAGTTCTCGTTTTTGCAGAACTTCGGTCAAGTCCAGCGACGCCAAGTTGAGCTTAACAGCATCATCAATCTCTGCACCATTCATCACGAGAAGTTTTATCATGTCGGCCTGGTTTTCCTCCATCGCGACTTGGATGGCAGTGGATCCGTGGCGGTCCTTTGAGTCCACGTGCAGCCCGTGCTTCAGAAGCTCCTGCATTACGGATGAATCGTTCATCTTTGCTGCTTTGCACAGGAGATCCCCGGCCACGTAGGGATCGGAGATGGAAGCCCAGTGGTACAGAATGCTGAATATGGAATGCTCTTTTGCTGCTATGGCATCCCATAGTGCTGTGTTCCCTTCCATATCTGCAAGGCTTTTATTTAGTATGATCACAACCTTAAGCCACAGAAATTCATCATTCTTTCATGAGAAATAATTGCAGTATGGACCTTTCAAATGTATGTTGCAGCCATGTTTAAGGAGCACCATAACACACTCTTCATGCCCTTTTGATGCTGCAAAATGCTGATGAATCAAGAAAACAAACACTGGTAAGGCTATTGACTTGGTAACCACAAGGTCAGTTCGACTCCCAGTGGGAGCGACCTGTTGGCCTTCTTGGTTTGACCTGGTCAGCTATGGGTAACCTAGGCTGGTTTACCTCTTTGTGGTCATTTGCCAGCTAGGATCACAAAGCAGGATTTACCCAGTGCACACCCAAGGAAAAGAAACATTATATAGTGATTAAATGGAAAGAAAATGCATATAGGCCTAACTTTGAGATCATAATTGAGGCTAAAAGGGATATACCAATGGGGTTTTTCCTTTAGTGTCTCCAATGTTAGGGTCCATTCCTGCCTTAAGAAGCTCATTCAGGAAAGTAGCATTGCCAGTAGCCACAACAGTAAACAAGTTAATAGACATGTTTGGATCCCCATCTTCGTCCCCGATTTCAATGAACAAATCGCCAAGCTTGAGATCCTTGAGCTTCTTGTGATGCTGTTTTCGTCGCAACACAAACACCAAACAGTTAGTCTAGCAACTGCTAAACATGTCAAGGATGATCATTAAGTCATGATTCTATGAATCTGCAGCTAAGAACCTGAAGAAAGTTCTTGATCATGGTAATGTTATCTTCTCTTTTCATCTGCAGGGCTTCAAGAAGAGAAGTGGTTTTGAGCTTGAGAAGCTGGGAGAGAGTCTTTGTTCTATATGTAAAGCTCTGAGGCCTGCAACACAACGCCCCGACCTCGCCAAACATGTCTCCAGAATTCAATGTCCATACAACTTGTTCATTCTCCATGTCATTGTCAATCATCTCCACCTCACCTGATACTATGATGTAAACATCATCTGGGGATTCATTCTGCATAATCACATCCTCTCTTGGAGGAATATACTCTGCCTTCATATCTGCAACCTGAAATCATGTTGTCATAGTATGTTAAATGCCACACATTAAAGATCTTGTGTTTTAAGTTTTCTGCTTTTCTCACGCAAAATATAGTGGAATGGTCAAATAAACGCTTAAATTTTATATGAAAAGTCAATTATTAAGCTCCTGTCAACATGTTATTTTCGTGCATCGAAGTCCAAAAACTGGTTATTGACTTGTAATAGCCCGTCACTAGTAAAAAGGGGTAATATTATTATACCAGCAGCAACAAAATCTCTCTGGAAACACCCTTGAACAGATAAACCTTCTCAACCACAGGCAGAAACAAGTGCTGACAGATGCTCTTGCAGATTGTCTTTGGGAGCTGCTCAATCAATGGCTGCTGGTTTAAGCTCTCTGCCTTGAACCTCAAACACATGTACGCCAGAATCTGCTCCTTCAACCTGGGAGGCAAGTGGTTTCGACACACGAAATTCGACACCGCTTGAATGCTGTTCCTCTGCAAACAACATCCCAACAACAACCTTAATCACCCCAAATTTTTGAAAATTCTCAAAAAAACTGGGACTACATTATTGAGTTCAATTTGCTTACAAATTCCATGGTGCGGCGAGTGCCCTCGACGACCAAATTAGTCATGTTGCCAATGATGTAAGCTGTGAGGCCAAGATTGAAGAGCATGTAGAAGATGATGAAGATCATCTCTAGAGTGTTGACTGCATGGAGATCTCCATAGCCCACTGTGGTCATGGTGGTCATGGACCAATACATGGCTGAAATGTAGCGAATCCTTAGGCTTTCCTCTCTCACATTTAGGGATCCCAGCCAGTTCTTCCCTTGGTGGGGATATCTATCAGCTAAGAAGTAATATAGACAACCAGCACAGTGTACTAACAGCAGTGTCACCTATATCATTAATAATCACAACATTAATTAATTAATTTGCAGATCAATGAGGGTAAAAATAGCTGGAAAATGAAGGTGATTTGATTAACTTACAAATAGAAGCCTGGCACATCTAACCCAGAAATAGCTGAACCTGATGTCCTTCTCTAGCCTGCAGCATAACATGTAATTTGCATTGTCACACATTTATTCTTGCAAATCGTGAATTCGCAGACACTGTCCAAGAGTGTGTACCGGGTAAAAACAAGCCTAAGTTGTCTATAGCTATAGCTGACCTGCTCAAACAAAGAAGGCTAATAGGTCACCGAGGAGTCAAACTTGTAACCTTATGACTATCAATGTCAACAGTTTGACCAACTTAGTTGAGTTTTCAATTGTGATTTTTTTTAACTACAACAAGGTAAATTAATCTAAATTATACATACTCAGAAGATCAATAGGTTGTTCCCATAGTTAAAACTTATAACCTTGTGGAAGGTCAAAGTCTAACAACTTGCTTGAACTTTTTCAATGGTGATTTTTTTTTTTTGGTAACTAGGAAAACCCGTTGCCAATAACTGAGGGTTTGCAATAGTTAAACCTGTCCTCGTGACTTTAGCCAACAAAGAATCACACTGAGATAAAGTGGCTTGATAGGCTTAAACCAGAAAAGTCAATAGGAAATGACTTAAATTAGGCCTTATAATTTTAGCCGGCAAAAAAATCACATAAAGATAAACTGACTTAATAGACTCAAATCAAGAAAGTTAATAGATCAAGTTATACCATGTCAAACCAACCAGTTTAACTATGTTATCCCAAAAAGTAAGTGAATTTTGTTGTAGTGACAGTGAGTAACCTGGTAAAGAAGTTGCTGACTCTGCGAAGCCGCCAGAAGCGTAGCATTCCGAGGACGGAGTAGCAGACTCCTAGGTGGTGTTTTCCGGTGAACAAGAAAGCTACGAACTCGAATGGGATGGTTGAGGCTACGTCCATCAGGAACCATGTTGACAGATACCTGCATCATATCACCACCATCATCAACCCATTTTCCCATTTTATTTATACCCATGTTGATGGGCTGAAGTTATAATTTATAGGTCCAAATAAGGAAGCCCAATTGGGAATAATGGGCCGTTGATCTGCAATCACTCACTTTTTTGGGCCTTCCATCTTGATAGTCCAAGTCATATATTGCTTAATCTTTATCTTGTTAAATTGATAATAGTTATACCATGAACTTCGACTCCATGCAAAGTTGACCCATCACAATTCATATATTGAATTTTCACAATTCAAATTGTGAACATTTAATATGTAAATTGTGAACATTCAGTATGTAAAGTGTGTATTTTATATCCGGATCCATCTTGCAAGGGTGGATCCAGGACCATAGAATAATTTGTCAACTTTTAATATTCGTAGCAGAAATAAAAACACCAACTAAATCAATGTCCTAGGGGCATACAAAATTTTTTTTTTGAAGATATAAAAGTTCAATGTAATTTAGATCATGGTCTATAGTATAATTTGTGGATAATAAAGGGTTAATGCATAATTTTTCAGATTTTGTTAGAATCTAGTCGATGCAAAAATGCTTGGCTAGAGATGGTTATGAATACAAATAAATAAATAAATAAACAAATAATATTTTCGTACAATATAGGACAAATAAAAAGTGAGATTTGATCCGATAACAAAAGTGGAAATCCGCTTAAATCTTACGAAAAAAGAATTATTGGTCATCGAATAAAAAAAAGTCAAACCTCTTAAAATACATGAAAATGAAAACATGAAGAACATTTTATTCTTTTTAGAAAGAATCATGAGTTTATGGCTTCTTTTTTTTTTTTTTGTTTGAAAACTGAGTTTATGGCTATTAGTTTTAGTTTTAGTTTTTTTTTTTCTTTTAACAAAATTATTATAGTATATTCTTTATTTTTTACTTTTAATCTTTTGGTCACTATTACTGAGTATATTCTTTATATATTGCATATATACTTATACCCTCTGATGCATGGAAATGCTTATGGTGAACTTCTCTTTCAAGAAACTTTAAACAACTCCATAAAATATTTCAATATCATTCATTCATTTTCCTACTCCGATCCGATCCTCTCCTAATTTCACCTTCTGATGTGACAATAAAATTATTTTTATTTTATTTACATTGAGCACGCCTATGAGAATATAACTTTACTCTTCCTAACACAAACATTTTTCTCAAATTTTAGTCATTAATCATCTCTGATAGAAAGATGATATTAAAAACGTTCTATTGTAATATATAATGTATTTTGTATTTGAACTTTATTATAGGTGTTTATATTTTGTAATTGACATTTCTAACGTCATTTAAATTTCGCCCCTTCAAATGATTTTTTTTTTCTTTTTTTCTTTTTTTGGTATCTTGTGTCAACTTGTACTAATTAACCAAAAAAAAAAAAAAAAACGTTTCCTATATGTTTTGTTTTCCGTTTTGATACTACCTGGCTCTTACAGATTACCAAATTCCAAGGGACAAAGATAAGGAAAGAAAAGTTCCTTCTAATCACAAATACTGTTGTGGGCAGCCCCCAGACGGCGACGTTTCGATGAGAACATGGCCCTCACAACCACTTACATTATTTAAGACAAGAAAAGCATAAAAAAGAGAATTCTGCTACTGCTAGCTACAACACTCGTAATTTTATGGTTAAGTGTTTTAAGTCCTCTTTTAGATACTTTTTTTTAGTGCGAGATATACTTCATATAAAAGGTGTTTGGTCATCGATCCCATTAGAAAGGTTGGTATTCGACAGTTATAATTATTGTGCCCAATACAAAATTTTAAACTATGTTTAATTCATAATATCTATCACAATTGTATAGAAATAATAATATTTTTAACTATAGATCGGTCCTTCTTTTTGTACCTATATGCTTCTATAATTAACATCTGGTAACTATATACCCCACGTGTACTATTGTGTTTAAACTAATTAAGCTCGAGACTTTAAAAATAGAAAAATTAAAGTCTCTTCTACTTAAATCATGATTGATGCGTAACTATTAATTCCACTATATCAAATAGGTATTTTATACTTTTTGTATTGTCAATAGTATATACAACAATCATGAACGATTTAATTTACTTCTCATTTGTGGTTTGTGAATTTTTATACAAGGAAACGAAAAATTTACACACTCCACACATCCGTTAATGATTGTGGGTTCCCTAATCATCTAAAAAAAGTATTATACTATACTAAGAATACTAGAGTGACCAATTGCGGTATACTATACCCTCCTATGTAATTGGAAAAAAAAAAATTAAGGGTGACGGTGTAACGTACTGATTGATATTTAGTAAAACCACGTCACTCTTAAAATAGTATGATTGGTTGCCTGATATCTTGGCCAGTGCCCTCACAATTTCGGGTATAACCTAAATAACACGTAAAATTGTACTCGGCCAAAATTAATGTGATGTTGACCGACACCTTATAATTTTTCTGGTATTAGATATATGCAATCATCAACACCATATCTAGCTTGTTTGTTATAATACAGTTGAAGTAGTAGGTCTAACCTGGTAGCAATTTGTTTGCGATCATGAACAAGGAGCTGAGTGGTGGGATCAATGTAAGCGACGAAGAAAGTCAAGACGATATCAACCGCAAAAAACAGGTCTACAACGTTGTCTACAACGTAGAGCTTCGTGTCCAGCTTCGATTCCAAGAAAGAAATCTCAAAGGGACAAACCCATGCAGAGTAAGCCACCAACAAAACCATCCATGTCTCCCAACACCTGCACCCATAGCACTGATCAGAAAAATCTGCAGTCACTATTTTTAAGCATGTCTTGTAATTAATCAGTCTAAATTGTTTATAATTAATTAGTGGTTTCTGTTATGAGTTAACTAGTAATTTAAAATTGTCAGGTCAACTGATGACAGTCGGACCAGCTTGGCTAAGTTTAACTGTAATAACGGACGAAAAGTTGTAGGGTTCGATTCTCACCTGTATCTTGAATCCATTGGGGAGATGACTAGTCCCTGGGATGCAGTTTGGGTTGGCTGTGAAGAGCCAAGGGGAGGGAGGATGAATTTGGAAAGTTTTCCCAAGCTGAAATCTTCATCTTCTTGGGACGATGAAGATGCTGCTGTGTCTTTGTTCATGCTGTTAATGGAGCTTGGGCCTCTCTCTCTCTCTATATATATACACACACAAATATATTGGTATATATGTATATGGTGAAGAAATGGAAGAAGCTAAGAAGAAAGAAAAGAGAGATATATTTGCAGCAATTATTGTAAGCAGGAACTAACTGGTAGAGGACTGGCTTATATGATGATGATGAGAGAGAGAGAGAGAGAGAGATGATGGAGAGATTTCTCCTTTCTTTCTTTGTTTTGTTTCTATTCTTCAAAATTGTTTCATTTCAAGCGTGTTGGGAGGGTAGGTGAAAGAGAATGAATGGGGTATTTGGTGGTGGTCCTCTCAAATGTAAAATCAGAAATACTTCTAAAAGATACAGTAGTCCAAAGGCGCAATTCAACTATCAGTTTAAATTGAAATCAGAAATACTTCTAAAAGATACAGTAGTCCAAATGCTCAATTCAACTATCAGTTTAAATTGAAATCAGAAATACTTCTAAAAGATACAGTAGTCCAAACGCTCAATTCAACTATCAGTTTAAATTGAAATCAGAAATACTTCTAAAAGAGACCGTAGTCCAAACGCTCAATTCAACTATCAATTTAAATTGAAATCTGAAATACTTCTAAAAGAGAACGTGCAATTC
>CM008334.1:3698646-3709383 GCA_002525835.2 Ipomoea batatas | reverse complement strand
GGGATCTGATTGTCTATGTAATATAATGATCGTATCCCAACCATTTGTGCAAGGCTTAAATTAGCAGAGATGATGTCACTTACTGGAGATCATTATTGGTGCTTGAATGGAACATAATTTTACACCTGCTTTAACCCCAAGCAAAATGTGAAATCAAAGTATTGCAATCTAATAGAGATCAAGTGTGAACTTTATAATTCGCCTTTAATTTAAGAGTATAGTTTGATATAGTTGGCAACTAACGAGATTAGTATCTTGGTTTCTATGACTTTGTACCTGGAACTGTCTTATTAACTCTTTGATGATGGCGGGAGTTGGCGACCGAGAAAAGGGACTTCCACCACGGTCCCCACAACACCATCCCCGATGATTACAGTGTCTCCCTCGGAAGCAGCTTTCTTCCTAATATAGCCCAACCCGAAAGGCTTGGATGTATCTCCACTGCTTGTGACACTGGTTAGTTTGCCAACCTGCAAGGTAGAGTTGTAGCAATGGTACCAGGGAAAAAATTGGAAAGGTTCTGAAATCGAGGGCAAGAAGCTTCACCTTTTTGCCATCAACTGAGATGCTGCTGCCAGGTTCTACAGACGAAGATAGACGAATTCCCCACAATCTTTGTTTGATTCCATCATAAGTAACAAGCCTAGAAATGGTTTCTTGTCCTTTATAACACCCTGGGGTCATTTTTCTGTATATGAGAAACTATAGCTCACAAAGGCAAACAGATTTTAAGGTGGATATTATAAAACCTTTATTCAGAGAAACAGCATTCCAAAGATTAGCCTCCAGAACGTTAAATTCATCGGTGAGCTCTTTACCAGGTGCTGGCCTTCCTACAGGATTAAGAGAATCAGAGCTTAATAATTCATATATCTGAAATTCAGGCATTAAACTAAAAACACAACTGGAATAGAATATCTGGTATCAAAGCATCCAAATTGGGAAGTGACAATAACTAGTTTTTGACAAAATAAAACCAGGTTTCAGAATGAAAAGTGTTCTGAAGTCAAATAAAATTAGTAGAGGTATGGAATGCAATGCTATGTATTTAACAACCTTGAATTATCCTTAATTCTTCCCATGCATTTGAACCCATGGGTACAGCACCATAATCTACAATAGCTTTCCAGACCAATTTAGCAGTAGCTGGTGACACCAACAGTGAAAAACCTTCTTCTGATATGATATTTCCCACTGCTATAGTTACGGGATTCCCATTTACCTTTTACATGTAAAGGCGCGTAAAAATTAGGTCCCACTGCTAAAGATTCACTATTTTATATTATATGAATGAAGACAGTCCAGATCAGCAAAAAATCTCCTCCTTTAAATTGCATGAGACAAACTTTGGTGAAATCATAAAATGTAAAAGACACTGCAGAAGGGTTATTTAAGAGGTGAGAACGGTGGAAGAAAATATCAGCCACTTTAAAGAACATGTCAGCCAATAGATTTATACACATAATTTAATGCCTAGCAGAGAAAAAAGGTGTTGGCAATACGTCGATGCATTTAGTAATTAGTATAAAAGCAAGTGTCTAGCAATGAGGTGGTAAACACAATTGATAAGAGATTGGCTCTACAACATTCTACTACTGCGTCTACATCACAGCTATATCAAGAATTGACTGACCTCAAGTAAATAATTTTGAAAGGGAAACAGTAAGTTACACTGTAATGCTTGTGTGAACCATATGGTTGTCCAACAAGGTCACCAAGATTCAATCCTTCCATTATCTGTTTGCACCAACAACTCGTATGAATCAATTTGATAAAAAAGGAACAAAAAGAAGAAATATATAAACATTTCATTTGATTATATACTTGGTTGCTTCTAGGCCCCACTAGTACAAAAAAGCATGTTTGCTTAGAAATATCTTGTATTTCTACTTTGTCAGAAAAAAATATGTACCTACAACCAAAAGACAACATATTTAAGAGGCATGAATGCAAACAAAACGTTGAATTGGCACACGAAGTGAAATAAACAACACTCACTACAAGATGGGTAAACAACATAATGTAGAAAAACAATGCCTGGAAAATGAGTGTACACACTTTCTAAGCATTGATGTTATTCTCTCGCTTGTCTCTGGTGAGGTCACCAATGTTATTGCATTTTTCTGAGAACAAAATATGTGTCCCATTAATAGTCTGACACATAGCAGGAAACTCAATACAAAGGAAAATACAGAGAGGAGGAACTACCATAATCCATGCATGTGCAATGTCAATGGTACGAGCTGTTGGTGTAACAAAAACAGTGTCACAACCCTGCATAATCCAAATGCTAAGATCAGGAGATTCATAAATTGAATACTCTTGTCTCCCAAATCCTAATTATTTACCTGTCCTTCATGAAGAATTTCAAAATTTGCAGTACTTTGGTTGTGAAGAAACTGAACTCGGTCTTCTCCACTAACTGCAGAATTACAAAATAAACAGAAATCACTATACAAACACCACATTATAAAGTTCCAAAGAGGAATAAGCAAAGACTATTCCCACACTAGCAAGTCACAGAATTTCAATGCATCCAAATCACATTCCTGGTTAAGGCAATCTATTACAAAAATAACATTATGTACTAACTTATTCATATTTAATCAGGGAGGTACCGTATTGATCACAACTGACCAGACCACTTTCATGAATCCAGCAACTTGCATTATTAATATGCATAATACTATGTCAACATATTATAAGATCTAAGTTATAGACTATAGCTTCCCAGAAAATGGCTATGCTTCTAAAAAATCAAAATGCAAGGACAAGCTTACCTCTTATCCGACCATAATGTGAAAGATCCACAACCTAAAACACCAATGTGAAATATGTCTTTATCAATCAAAGTTCAACAGAGTTAATATGAAAACTAGAAGGAAAGTGCATTACAGCTTATTAAGGTGACTTTTTACAGTTTGGAACAAAGAAAGTTCTGTCTACCCCCCATGCATGCAACAAGTTAAACATTTATAGCAAATTTAAGGGGTCATTTACTTCATTTCTCTATTTTTCCATTTCTCAAGTTTTCAATTTTTCCTTCTCAATTATTCCAGTTTTCCATTTCTACAGTTTTTCAATTTTCCTTCTCCATTCCTCCAATTTTCCATTTGTTTTAGTACATAGTTTGATTACAAAACAAAATACTCAAAACCTCATTAAATACAATCATCCCAATTCGGCAATTCCCATATAACATTTGTATATTTCTACAACAAAGATAATAATAATAAAGATAATAACAATAATAACAATAATAATAAAGATAATAATAATAATGATAATAATAAAGATAATAATAATAATAATAACAATAATAATAATAATAAAGATAATAATAATAATAATAACAACAACAATAACAACAACAATAATAATAAAGATAATAATAATAATAATAACAATAATAATAATAAAGACAATAATAATAATAATAATAATAACAATAATAATAATAAAGACAATAATAATAATAATAAGAATAAGAATAATAATAAAGATAATAATAATAATGAAAATAATAATAATAAAGATAATAATAATAATGAAAATAATAATAATAAAGATAATAATAATAATGAAAATAATAATAATAAAGATAATAATAATAACAATAACAATAATAATACAAATAACAATAACAATAACAATAATAATAATAATAATAATATAATAATAATAATAATAATAATAATAATAAAGATAACAATAATAGGATTTTCACAAAAGGGAATAAGCTGAAGAAGGGTGCGCCTAGCAGGATTCGAACCTGGGACCTCAGGGTAAGTAATGTACTGTTCACTCGTGGAGAACTCAATTTTAGCTTTCTCCAAAGTCGTACAAAAACAGAAGAATGGAGATGGAAAGCTATTTTAGAGGATTGATTTTAGTAAACAAGTTTTCCATTCTTCCACTTCTCCAATTCTCTATGTTTCTAGAGAATTCTCCATTTTTCCATTTTGGTAAACAGCCCCTAAAGGATTCCATCACAAACACATATCCTATACTCAAGTGATCATATTTGAATTAAGTCTTGAGGTTCAACTCAACTTATAATTCTATTAAAATTGGGATTGGTAAATAAGTGGTTTATTATACTAGTTTTAGTCTTAGTCCTACATTTTGGAAAAAAAGATATACTAATTACGTCCATAAATTTTCTGTTGTGGTTTCCCCCCGTTTGGGCTCCTGATTAATTCCTTTTTGAGTTTCTATTGTTTCCCATTTCAGCTGTTAACCCAGAAGTCCACTCTTTCCCCAACAGATTGGAATAACAATAGCAAAACAATCTTCTATTCTCTGTATAATAAATACAGAGATGATGAAGGAAAGAAAGCATAGGAGAAAAGAAATGTTCGAAAACCCAAACCAGATTAGACACCTACAGCAACTCCATTTTCAGCTGCACTTAAGGCCTCATCGTCATTGCCATAGGTCTCAATTATGTCATCCTCTAATACCTTCGCACCAGCAACTTTCATAGTATCCTATAAAGTACATAAAGTAATTGGATGTCAAGCAAAATAAAGAGTATATCAGCTTAATAAAAGAGCATGTAACAATTAACAGCAACAAAGCTCCATGTTCTTCTGCAGCAAAGATTTCCTCTCCTACATCCTAGCATGGAAAACCTTCCAAATGATACCTAAGATTAATCTGTCAGTGTGTAGCATGCCTACTACCATGAAAATGTCAAGTTAATACTGCCGAATCAATCGATTTATTCAAAAGCTTAATGAAAATTGTGAGCTAGACTCTCAGTTATCCCTTTCCAAATTAGCATAGTCCTTGCTCAAAATAGATTACAATTATCCAGCATGACTGTTCAATTGTCAAGGCAATTCTTCAGATTAATGCCTTGGAAAAATCAATAAACTGCTTCTCTGTGTACGTAAAACCGTATACTTAGTGTTTCAGGATACGGAGACTTACGATAAGGTCGTGGTCGATCGGCGGTGGTGAGAGGTCAAAAGGCAAAGCGGCAGTAGAGTAGTTGCGCGTCCAATTCTCCGGCCGAAACGCATCGTTTTGGAGCCGAAAACTGTGAGAACTAGGGGAGACAAAGAAGGAGCGGCGAGGAAAGTGAAAGGCATTAACTCCGGGAAGAAGCGAACGAGCGAGTATGGATGAAGGAGAGAGAAAGGAGAGGCTTGTAGAGCTCCCGGAAAACATATCTTCCCCTTCCGTCGCTCGCGGAGGCACTGCTGCAAGCCTGCAACTACTCCTCCGTTACTGTCAACTGCCAAGTCTTAAGCCACCGTCACCGGCCCATGCCCTTCTTGCCTACTTGGCCCAAAAAATTCTGCCACACCCAAGCCCATTACTAACTCCCCGAAGGCCCAAACTCTGCTAACCAGCCCACCACCAAGCCTCCGGCAAATTTTTATTTGGAATATGGTCTACGCAGTGAACCATAAATAAAAATAATATATATATTTTTTTGAAAGAAGATACTTAATTCATTAAATCACCAGCAAGGCAGCAGCATTGGTATATTGAAGGTACATTATTTTAATATTGAAAATATATTATTTTATATATTATCAATTAACGTATATTCTGTACACAAATAATGTATTTTTTACTTTTAGTCCACACGGATCATATAGTCCATGCAATAATGAAACCCTCCCGTCACTTGCAAATTATATCATGGAGCAAGGTCCACCAACTTGCATGGTGCATGGACTCTTGTCCAAACACTAAACTGCGAATACATTAGATCTATTTCTATTCATCTCATAATGCTCATTCTATAGGTAAATAACATGCATAAATATTACACTACAGGCGCATCATATTTAATAACATGCATCCTATATTATGTTCATAATATTACTCTATATGATTATAAATCTAAACATTAATGTAAGTTCATAATGCATGTTTCTTCGATCTATATGATCATAAAAATAAACTGTCATGTTATAAAAATAAAATTTATAATGTATATAAACATTATACTATAGGTGCATCAGTACTATAGTGTGCGGTTAAGAGTGAAAATGAATATTACCCATGTTATTTTAAGAGGACGAACTTGTCGCACATTTTAAAATAGTAATTACATATTTTCCTTAAATTTTCATTAAAGAAAAACAAGTTTAGTTTAGTTTAGTTTTAAAAGTGGTACATGTAGTATATTTTTGAAAAAAAAAAAAAAGAAAAAGAGAAAGATATTGATGAGTGATGACCAAAATATATAAAAGCAAATAATTTGAGTACATTGATAAAGATGGGTAATGAGATTCACATCCAAATCTCTACACACAAAGAGACATCACATACTGTAAAATTACATAACAAACATCCAAATCTCTACAGAGAAAGAGACATCACATACTGTAAAATTACATAACAAATTTCACCATTTATCTTAATTAACTTAGAAACCGTACTTATTGACCAACATAATTATATTAAATATGCATGCCAATAGACCCAAATTCTAATGCTTCTTGGAAGGGATAATTGCTGCCGTTTCCACTATCTTGTCCTTGAAAATCTCTGTGTCCTCAGAACTGAGATTTAGGGATGCTTGTAGGACTGAAGGAGATAAAGCTTTCCAAACTGATTCAACCCCAGCTAAACGCAGTAATTTTGGCCTGTAAAATGAGAAAATAGAGAGGGTGATTAAATCAGACTTATAAGACTTGACTAAATTAGTAGCGCCATGTATAAATTGCAGCATTACAAAAAAAAAAAATAGAATTCTTATATGTGGGATGATTCTATATGAACACCTGACACTGATCCTTTCATTTAATATATTTATGAACCCTTGAGTCACCGTCTTGTCATGTTAGTGTGAGGGCCCTTAAGGTACGAAGCAAAAAAATGTAGAATTTGTGTTTAATGATTACTAATATTAATTACTCACTCTGAAGATGTCACTGTGGACACAAACTCCAGTCCTTCTGTATCGGCTATGAGTGAACCGACAAAGAATTTGGGCAAGACAAATACGTGGCCGGCCGCAACTTTGTCGTCCAAAGCCAGTTGACCGTTAAGGCCGACAATCTGGATCTGAGCGCTGCCACTAACGACATAACCTATTTCGTACGAGGAATCTGCCGTGTATCCCGGAGTTAACATGGAGCCAGGTTCGAGTTTTACGAGATTCCCGCTTAGGTTAACGCGGCTGAGCAAAGGGAAATTCTCAGCCGTGGCGGAAACCAGAGACCCGCCGTTCTTGCTGTTGACAGGTGGCAACGCATTCTCAAGATTGAACACCAAATCCTTTCGGTTATTGTTTCCGGGGTTTGTGATGTTCAGTTTTTCTTTGAGTTTGGTAATGACGGTAGCGTTTTGGCTTTTGAATAGGGTTTTGGATTCACTAACGGATATGCCGAAACCTGTGGCGAGAAATTCGGCGGAGAAACCGCCGAGCATGCCCAGAGCTCCGGCCAGGAAGTAGTAGTTGAACGGGCCGGCAGTGTTGGAGTCGGAGGTTTCTCCCAAGAATACTATGACCACGTCGGAGTCTCCGTCGTTGTACCACCACGACACGGCTCCTAATTCCACCGGAATCGCATCACCTTTCGTGATTTTGACTACCTTCTCGGCGGTGCTGTCCGGAGATATCATTCCGACCACGCAACACCCTGCAATACGATTATATTATATTAATATTAATTAACCATGCATAATAAGTTTCATCCCGTAGAATACAAATTACAACGCAATATGTTGAGAGAAAAGTATTAGAGCTATTCAAACCAAATTAGTCAATTTTTTGACTTGTTAATTACTAGAGTTTAAGTTTGATTCTCAATTAAAGCAATTTAATGTTTTTTTTTTCTTTTGAGTCGGTCAATTATGGTAATCTAAATTGAATTACTTTTGTGTGGTCTGATTAAAGTCATAATGCCAGATTCACTAGTCTGTACACACCACATGCAAATAGTGGAAGTTGTTATCTCTCGTCACTCAAGGGGCAAAACTCCAGACCCCAGTCAAACTGGTCAATCTGTTCTTGTATCCATAAGGTTTCGTTATAACAAGATTTCTAGTTAGAGGATCCTCTTAGTCTAGTTTAAACCGATCAACTATGACAATTTAAACTAATTTAGTTCCTTATCGTCCAACAATCCTAAGGCGGACTTCCACGTTACTATAAAAACATAGAGAGAAGTGTTTGTATTGTATACCTTGAAGAACGTAGCCGATCTTCTTGGAATCAGCGTAATGAGGGAGGGCAAAGCCAAGAGGTTGGAGAACCAACTTGCCGGCGGCGAGATTTGCCTGGGCGAGAAAAGGGGCGACGGAAGTGGACCAAGTGTAGTATCCACCACCCTCTCCTTCATAAACTGTTTGGTCAGCCATTTGTGGTGCTAAGTTGAACTCCATTGATGATCAAAGAAGAAATTAAAACTCTTGAAACCTTAAACAGATAGAAGATGTGTATATTGGACGAGGAAATGAAAGATGTTTTCTGGTTTTTGTTGGCTGTATGAATTGTAGTGTGGACAACTTCGTCGCCATATTTATAGAGAAAGATAGATGCATATATGCATGCATGCATGGTTGGAGTAACGTGTGCTCAATATAATTTCACTGAACTGTTCACATTTTGGTCGTCGGCCACCAAAATACCCAGCGAACCCCTCACCAAAATATATTGAAGTTTAATTTGTTTGTACTATAGGTGCTCCGTGGGCTAGCTACGTGGCACGTCCGTGTTCATGTTCTGTTTCTCACTTTTTTTTTTTTTTTTAAACAAATGATCGATGGGTAATATCACATCGTAACAGCAATGAATCTAGCCCCTTAATTCAATCATAGCTTGGATGGATAAAATTAAATCCGTACGTCACTAGTACAAAAATGCACATCCGCTACTGTTGTAAAAGGCCTTTCGCTACCGTTGTACAACAGTAGCGGATGAGACAGTCACTAAATGTCATTGACTTTCCGCTACTGTTGTACAATGGTAGCGAAAAGTCTAATAATCCGCTACTGTTCTTGGCTAAAACGGTAGTTGATTATATTTAAAAAATAATAAAAAATTAATCATCCGCTACCGTTCCTAGCTAGGAACGGTAGCGGATTAGTATTTAAAAAAAAAAAAATTAATTATTCGCTACCGTTCCTAGCCTAGGAACGGTAGCGGATGATTATATTTTTAAAAAAAAAAATATTTTATTTTTTTTAATTAAAACTCCTTTTTTTTTTTTAATTCCTGTTGCAGCTTAAAATCCATACACAATATATCTTCAACACACTATATCTAACACAATATTATTATCAAACTGACATCAAATTTCATATCATCACAAAATTAAAGTATTATCAAATTAAACTTTATATTAACACAATAATATCATCAAAACACAGTACTTTATATTTACATCCAAATTTTATTGCACAAGAATACCATCAAACATACTTTAAATATGATCATTTCCTTGTTCTCCTGGGCGATTCAAGACCGGAAGCACTATCCTGAGCCATCAATATCTGTAATATTCTACAACAACAACAACAACAAAAGGCCTAAGTAATGAGAATCAAACAGAAACCTATGAAACTGTACTATTATAGTACACTATTTATCTGAATCTGTGAAAAATAAAATTCTATTAAAAATACAGAATTGTATGAATCTAAGTCGGCATAGTACTACTGACAAAGAAATCCAATTCACATAATTCATTATCAAAAGCTAGGTAATTTCTTATGTTTTATTTTTCCCCAAAAAAAGAAGTAACTTTTAGACCACACAACCAACTCATCAAAGCAGAAAGTGAGCAGATTCCACCACATAATTACCTCCAAGGCCTGTAGTTTGTAAAGAAGCCACAAACTAATTGACAAAATTATAGTCTAAAGTGAGCAGAAAGTGAGCAGATTCCACCACAAACTAGCTTATATTTCTCTCTTTCTTGTAAAATAAAGTAAAAATGAACAGACAAATCTGAGTGTCCAAATCAAGCAAAAAAAGTACTATACCAGCATTTATTCCTTTAAAAAAAAGAACTAAAAATATCAAGAAGCATGATACCTTGAGTTGTTGTTCCTAATAGTTTTGGCATTTGCAAATGCTTCAAGAACAGGATTCGACTGCAAATTAATTTGTATTTGGGAATCTTAATAACTATTCTTAATGAAAGTATATCAAGCTTGGTTCCAAACCTTCTCAAAACTGATACAGAACTGCTCAACACTGTTTCAAACAACTACCATAGGT
Source organism: Ipomoea batatas (assembly GCA_002525835.2). Lineage (NCBI taxonomy): Eukaryota > Viridiplantae > Streptophyta > Magnoliopsida > Solanales > Convolvulaceae > Ipomoea > Ipomoea batatas. Next base: position 3,699,191 of record CM008334.1, on the reverse strand, counting down.
AAGATAAGCTAAAATGCAAAGCATACTGCAATTGGATGACTTTAAAAAGTCTAACCTATTCTGTTTAAAACTTTCAAATCCATATATATCAAGAAATCCAAATAATTGAAGCACATTCATGACATTTCGATATAAACCCTTGAAATTTCGAGCAAGAGACCAAAGAACTCAAACAAGTTACAGAAAAGCACGAAATCGGAGTCCAAAAGATCAAGGAAATGTCACTAATGGCTAACTTACAGTAATGTCGGTTCCAGATCTGTATCTTCGGGGCCGTAGCGGTGGAGGCGGCGTTGGTCGCGGTGGTGCAGATCGAAACGAGTGGGCCGAGCGTCGACAAATGAATGTTGTAGCGGTCGCGATGTCAGCGGTTGTGGTGACAGTGGTGGCTGCGGCGGCAGATTTGCGGAGGAAGACGCCGCGGCGGAGGCAGTAGCTGGGACGACAGCTAGGGCGGAGGCTTAGTCGCAGAGGCTGCAATGGCGGTGGCGGTGGCGGTGGCGGTGGCTGCGGCGGTGGAAGGCGGAGGTGGTGGACGCTGGTGG
>CM008334.1:3667409-3677433 GCA_002525835.2 Ipomoea batatas | reverse complement strand
TTTTTTTTTCTTCTAAAAGGTTGAATGTCTAATCCAAGTGCTCCGCATGTGACCACGTCCCAACCTGACAAAAAATGTAAATCATAGTAACTCAATTGAATATAGAAAGGCTAGACCTTTGCCACAAAAAGCCGACTTGATCCCTGATTTTTCTTCCAAAATTTCACCTCTGTAGCTAACTGAACTGAACTGCCCATTCAGGCTAATATTTCTTATTCATAGTACCATGTCATGTGCTTCAGTCTTTGGTTAGCTTCTGTATGTGACGACATTGTGCCGAACAAAATTTAAAAATAAAAATAAAAAATCTTCCATTCTACCATTATATTAAAATAAATCTATTCAGATAAGCGTATGGTACACTAAGATGCTTTTATCCCACAGAATTTGCTCTTGAACCTTGACATAACTAGGAAATTCCCAGAATCATACATAGTACATACATCTTGATTGAAATTTCTTGCTGTTTATTGTTTCCAGATCCATTCAGTCAATTGAAAGCCCAAAAATCAGGCATATATAAACGACGACATCAACAATAAAATTCCCAATTTTGACTTTTAAGCCACCCAATTTCTCCATTATTGTTCACAAGAGCACAGTAAAAAAAATTGACAGCCATTGATCTTCAAGAAGGATGGACCTTTTTGGAGTGAGAAGAGATAGCTCTCACGGCAGATCTCATGGAGGCGCCGGCAGAATTCACGGCGGCTTCAATATACTTCTTGGCGGCGACGGTGGCCGCCCGCTCCATGGACTTTCCGACGTTCCTCGCCCTCTCGGCGACGCCGACCAGGCTCTCGTACTCCGCCGCCGCCATCCGATCCATCTCCTCCTCGAAGCGGCGGAACTCCTCCATGGCGCTCTCCATGGCCGAGTCCAGATGCTCTTCCGTTTCCTGCAAGTACGCCTCAGCTTCCTGGACCTCCTTCTCCTGCTCGAGCTCCATGGCGGCCCAGGCCTTGTAGGCCTCGAGCTCGAAGAGCTTCATCACGTCTTCAATGGCGCAGGGATCGAAGGCCTTGTCGTGGAGGGCTTGGTCGGAGAGGATTGTGAACTGAGCAATCAGAGCTTCCATTTTTGCGGGGTTTCTTAGCTTGTGCGGTCCAGATTGCGGATGATTAGTGGGTTGAGAAATGGGAATCGTATAAAGAGTGGGGCTTTTTATATTATTCCAATAATTTAATACTCTATAATTAGTGTATATGGCAGACAATTTCATGAATTCATCTTCATGCGATTTAGCTTTAATGATTTCAGTAACGGTCAAATTTTATATGACAAAAAATTCTTTATTACATTATAATTGTTAGTTAATTTACAATTTCATATAAGATTTATATTTATAGTATAGGGGCATTGGTTGGATTAGTATGGAGCGGAATACTAAAATTTGTATTTAAAATAGCATAAATAAAAGTTTTAGTGAGTTGAATAATACATAGCTATGTACGTATAGTTAGCAAATACTACGTAGTATTAATCAAAGTTCATAGTGTAATTTGATCTAACTGTGTGAGTCATGATACAATAACTAGTATATCGAAGGTTGTAAAAATCACGCATATGCACTAGTCGACCGTCTAGATTTTCATTGCAATTGGTGTTTTAGGTGGTCTAGGCGCCGACTGAGTTGCAGCGGACTAGGCTATCGATTAGCTATTGTTCTGTTTATTTAAATAGGTACAACGTGGTTTTGTGCAAAAATATGGCTTGGTTGCATAATGCATAATTGAGGGTGGGCATCTTATCCTTTTTCATAGTTGAGATATGAAAGTTGGAGGGTGGTGGGTGGAGTGGGCCAACAGCGACGCATTTTGTCAAAACGCCATTCATGCAATCTTGTCACTGGAAGAAAGGTCAATTACCAATTTACCACCACGTTCAATCTATGAATTTGGCCAAGGTAGGGGGCATTTGTGTACATTTACACTTCATTCCCATTTCTCTGTTAATCCTTTCTTGCTTATATATACTGTACCATCTAGCTCTTCATAGTCTCTGTACTTCTTCTTCTTCATTCTGTAATAAGCTTCTACTTCCATCAATACAACTTATCATAGTTCTCTTTTCCTCTTGCTATCCGTGTGAACAATTCCAACTTAACACTGTGTTTCTGGGTTTAACGTTGGTGTTTCACCCATTGTCGCTCTAAAGCCATTAACGTTTGTGAATTACTCAATTACAAGAGACTAGCGAGAGAAGGGAACATAGGATAGATAGATGTGGAGTTTCTATGGCTTCCTGTAGTTTTGGTTTCTATTTGTTTGGATTATAATTTATGATTGGCCACCTTTGTACATTCAGACAACAACATATATATAGAAGTAGTAATATGTTATAATCAGTATCTGTATAATTATATTGTAATTGGAAAAGTGGTGTAGCAATTCAATTGATGCATTAAATCAACATTTTTCGATCTTTTACATTAAACACACATAAGTAGAGGAGAATTGTTTATATAGATATGCGCTGATCCATCAGCTTGTTCTGCATGCCAAGAAACCTGATTGTGAATCATTAGAGAATTCATCAACTGTGATGTTCATTTACTCAGCATTTACCTGCTTCCTCTCCTTCCAGTTTCTCAGCTTAATGGCAATGAACACATAAATGTTGTCGGCCGTGTTATCCAGAAACCGGAAATAGGCATATCTCCAGGATTTGGACAGCAGCAGACTTCCCCAGAACGCCCAGAATCCTGGGATGAATCCAGCCCCCATGCTAATGAAGAACGAGGCTGCTCCGTCTAGCCAATCACTTGCGTGATGTTGGATTTCGGGATCATTATGATTCATGCAGTGAGGGTCTTCAGGTAAAGGTGTGGAGCATTCTGTTGTAAGAGGCCTGCCGCACAAGTATCTATTTCCTATGTAAGAAGATCCTTCAAATGTGCTAAATTGATTGCCTTTGGGAATTTCTCCCGACAAATGGTTGTAGGAGAGGTTGAGAACTGAAAGGAAGCTTAATTGAACCATGTTTGGTGGAATGGAGCAAGAAAGGTTATTCCTGGACAAATCAAGAGCTTCCAAACTGCTCAGGTTATTGATGCCAGGAGGAATAGGTCCTGTTAGATTGTTTGCCGACAAATTCAGTGCTCTCAACTGAACAAGACTGGCAAGTTCCCCTGGAATCTCACCTGAAAGAAAGTTGCCTGATAGATCAATATAAGTAAATGGGTGGATACTTGAGAAAAACAAGTTATATTCACTAGAAATTGTGATTATGATGGTCTTTACTACATCCTTCTCATATGTTGTATATTGATCAAAAATGAAGGAGGGAACGCCTTCAACCCCAGCCATAATGAGAAATTTATTGACACACCTTGGAATTGTTCCTGTCAATGCATTGTTACTAAGATCCAAAATCGTTAGGTACTCAAGTCTGCAAAGTTGAGGAGGGATGGCTCCACTAAACCGGTTTCTCCCTAAAATAAGAAATATCAGTTCTGTGCAAATTTCCCCAATCCATATTGGTATATTTCCAGTTAGATTATTTGAACCAACATAAAAAATAGTCAACCTTCTCAAGTTCTGCAATGATGAAGGCAGTTCTCCCCAGAAATTGTTGTCTTCCAGTCTAAAGATCTTGAGATTCTGCAAATTTCCCAGTGATTGAGGTATTTCTCCAAAGAGGAAGTTTCTACCCAAATTCAAGACAATCAGCTCTGTCCCATTTACCCAGCAGTCAGGGAGTGGTCCTGATAGATTGTTCGATGATAAATCTAGGAAACTTAGAGAATTATTATAAACCAGTGATTCACATACAGGGGAAACAGTGCCACTGAAAGAATTCTTTCTTAGAATAAAAACTTTCATCATTGAGGAAAAATGCGGCACAGGACCTTGGAAATTGTTGCCACTCAAGTCTACTACCGAGAGACTAAATCTAGACAAGTCTGGCAGTTGACCACTAAGTTGGTTCCAAGAAAGATTCATATGCTCCATTGCAGGAGAGAGGTCCCAAAACCAGTCAGGCACCTTGTCTGAAATGCCAGCATCAGAGATATCAACGGAGAATATGGTTTTCTGTGTCCTAAGCCAACTCGGGAAGCGTTGCTCTAGTTGACAAGATCGTAGGGCTATAACATCAAGTTGGAAAGAGGGAATCCAACTTTGGTTCATCTTCAGGACAATTGAGTTATAAGATAAATCCAATTCCTTCAAATCACTGAAGTTGAGTGACTCTTGAGTAAGTGTGTCTTTCAAAGAATTCACAGCAACATCCAAAACTACTAGATGCTTAAGGTGCATGATGTTTTTGGCTAAAGAACCATTTAGGAGGTTACCAGAGAAGCGCACTTCTTTCAAAAGTGATGGCAGTGCAGACGGTAACTCGCCTCTGAGATTGTTTTCTGAGAGATCAAGTACAGTGAGTGAGGTCATGGTCTGGAAAGTCTCTGGAATTGAACCTTGGATCTCACTGTTTTTTAGGTTCAGAGTAGCAAGACTGCTGAGGTTGAATAACCAACTTGGTATTGAAGACCCAAAATGGTTATGTGAGAGATCAAGAATTTGTAGAGAAGTGAAGTTAAGAAAAGGCAGTGTAGGGGGGATATGAAGAGAGTAAAGATAGCAGGAAGATAGATTTAACTTCTTGAGAGATGGTTGCATGTTGATTGCATGAAGCCAACTATTCCAACTTCCAAGATCTACCCAACTCAAGTCAATAACCTTGAGAGAGGATAGTTGGCTTAGCCAGTCATGCTTGTTTACTCTTAGATTGCCACCAGAACCACTCAGATCAAGGTACTGAAGGTGCGAAAGATTTCCAACATGATCAGGCACTTTCCCTCTGAAGTTAGCACTTGAAAGATTCAAGTACTCTAAGTTTTTGAATGAGCCAATGAAATCGGGAATTTGGATATAGTGAAAATCATTGTGGCTAAGGTCTAGATGTCTCAAATATGGCAAATCAAGCAATGAATTTCTAAGCTCACCTCGCAAGGAGTCAGCTTGACTTGTGCTGTGAAGATCAAGAGTGGTGACATGCCCGGTTGTGTTGTCGCATTCAATACCCTTCCATTTGCAGCAATCTTGTTCAGTAGTCCATGAGGAAAGCAGGTTTGCAGGATTTGTGATCCCTTGTTTGAACTTAAGAAGTGCATCTTTTTCAGTTTCAGGGCAACGGATGATGTTAGAACTCACTGCAACAGAAGAAAAGTGAGCTAAATGAAGTTGGAGGAGGAGAAGAAGGATGAACAACTTCGTAGCTTCCATGGAGATCGATGGTGAATCCATGAAAACAGTCAAGTTCATCAAAGACAACAGAGTTGCAGAAACACAGACAACAAGTTCTATTCCTAGGTAGCATTCGAGGTGTAAGGAGCTACTATCTAGTAGTGGCAAACGCGTATGTCTTATTTTCCAAGTCTTCAGAGTCTTTCTTCGCTTGGGGAGTAGTCTAAACTGTGACCTTGACCTGGGAGCAGGCTTGATTGAACTTTTTTGGTTTTTAGTTGCATAATTTTCCAGATTCCCCAGTGATTGAGGTATTTTTCCAAAGAGGAAGTTGCTACCCAAATTCAAGACAATTAGCTCTGTCCCATTTTCCCAGCACTCAGGGAGTGGTCCTGATTGATTGTTCAATGATAAATCTAAGAAACTTGGAGATTTATCCCAACAAGCAACTCACATACAGGGAACCAGAACCATATAATTTCCTTACTGGAGTTTCATATGTATCATCGCCATCACTCTATTTGGTTCCATATGAAACTTCAGAACAATTGAATTATAAGACAAATATAATTTCCTTAACTTATGAGGTCTACCCCACTCAAGTCAACAACCTTCAGAGAAGGCAATTGGCATAGCCACTCAAGGTTGTTTACTCCTAGAGAGTATCAGAACCACTCAGCTTCATTTGACTCTTAGCCACTCAAGTTTATAATTGATTCTAAGAGGGTGGTTGGTTCAATGGATATTTTGAGTTAATATAACATTTTCTGGAATTTCACATAACCTAAGAATGCTAGGAATGTGATTCTCATGAAAGCTACCAAAAATGAACAAAAAAACAAAGTTTAGAAATCATACATTTCCTTGAGACCAAACAAAGGTGTATAATATTTCCATATTCATATTCTTAAGGTTACGTGCATGGTTGAAAAAATCGCTAGGCGCTTCCTAGGCGCTTAGGACGCCTAGCCGGGGATTAATCGGCGCCTAGGCGCCTGTGTATTTTTTAAGTATTCTTTATTTTTTAAAGACTAATAATTATAAATTATATAATACTTTAATAGTTAATATTGAGTACTAAAATATTAAATATTAACCTTAAAAATATCTAAAGTTTGTACAATTTAAAATTATTTCGCTCAAAACGATGTTGTTTTGAATGAAATAACCCATTAAAAAAAAAGAACAATAGTTAATCGACCGACTAGAAGGCCCAGTCGGTGCCTAGTCGGTCTAGTCGACGCCTAGGCGGTCAGTGCCTAAGCGGGCTAGGCGGTGGTTTGGCGGCCTAGGCGGAGCTTAGGCGGACTAGGCGGTTGCCTAGCCGGCCAGCCGCCTAGACCACCATTTAATGTGAGGCGGTCGACCAGCGCCTAGCGCCTAGGCGGGGATTAATCGGCGCCTATGCGGGATTTTTGCAACACTGGTTACGTGAGATAACCTGAACCAAACACACCCTAAATGTTTTAGTATTAGTAATTTTAATTTGCCTTAACATATGATGTTTGTTTCAATTAAATTATATTCTATGCAATTTTTAATTAGTTTTTTAACAAACAAATAAGCACTAGGGGCAACCCCATGTAACTGATGCAAGTTGGTCAAAGAGTTGGCTTGGTAATTATTGACCTTCAAATAGTTGGCTTGGTAACTATTGATCTTCTTGGTTTGAGCCGGTAATTTATGAATGGCCACCTTTGTACATTCAGACAACAACATATAATAGTAGTAAGATGTTATAATCAGTATAGGTATTATTGTACTTGAAAAACTGCTGTAGAAATCCAACTGATGCAGTAAATCAACATTATTCAATCTTTTACATTAAACACACATAAGTAGAGAAGAATTGTTTATATAGATCATAGATGTGCCCTGGTCCATCAGCTTGAACTGCATGCCAAGAAACCTGATTGTGAATCATTAGAGAATTCACCAGCTGTGATGTTCATTTACTCAGCATTTACCTGCTTCCTCTCCTTCCATTTTCTCAGCTTAATGGCAATAAACACATAAATGTTGTCGGCCGTGTTATCCAGAAAGCGGAAATAGGCATATCTCCAGGATTTGGACAGCAGCAGACTTCCCCAGAATGCCCAGAATCCTGGGATGAATCCAGCCCCCATGCTAATGAAGAACGAGGCTGCTCCATCTAGCCAATCACTTGTGTGATGTTGGATTTTGGGATCATTATGATTCATGCAGTGAGGGTCTTCAGGTAAAGGTGCGGAGCATTTTGTTGTAAGAGGTGGGCCGCACAAGTCTCTATTTCCTATGTAAGAAGAGTTGTCAAATGTTTCAAGTTGTTCGCTTTTGGGAATTTTTCCCGACAAATGGTTGTAGGAGAGGTTGAGAACTTCAAGGAAGTTTAATTGACCCATGTTTGGTGGAATGGAGCAAAAAAGGTTATTCCTGGACAAATCAAGATATTCCAAATTGACTAAGTGAACGATGCCAGGAGGAATAGGTCCTGTCAGATTATTTTTTGACAAATCCAATGCAATCAACCGAACAAGACTGGCAAGTTCCGCTGGAATCTCACCTGAAAGAAAGTTGCCTGATAGATCAATCACTGCAACTGGGTAGCGTGCTGACATTGGCAAGCTCAATGAAATATTATAATTTTTAAATATAAAGGAAACATTTGCAAAAGAGACTGTCATTAAGATGGTCTTCAGAGCATCCTTCTCATATGCTGTAAATGGATCATAAATGTAGGAAGGGGCGTCTTCAACCCCAGCCATGATGAGAAAATTATTGACACACTTCGGAATTGCTCCTGTCAATGTATTGTTACTAAGGTCCAAAGCCATTAGGTACTCAAGTCTGCAAAGTTGAGGAGGGATGGTTCCGCTAAATTGGTTCCCCCATAAACTAAGAAGCATTAGTTCTTTGTAACTTTCCCCAATCCATATTGGTATATTTCCAGTTAGCTTATTTGAACCAACATTAAAAACAGTCAACTTTCTTAAGTTTTGAAACGATGAAGGCAGCTCTCCCATAAAATTGTTGTTAGCCAGTACTAACATTTTGAGATTTTCCAGATATCCAAGTGAATGAGGAATTTTTCCAAAGAGGGAATTCTTACCCAAATTCAAGAATATCAGCTCTGTCCCATTTACCCAGCAGTCAGGGAGTGGTCCTGATAGCTCATTTGATGATAAATCTAAGAAACTTAGAGAATTATTCTCAACAAGTGATTTGCATACAGGGGAAACAGTGCCACTGAAAGAATTCCTTTTTAGAATAAAAAATTTCATCCTTGAGGAAAAACGTGGCACAGGACCTTGGAAATTGTTGCCACTCAAGTCTACTACCGAGAGATTAAATCTTGACAAATCTGGCACTTGACCTCTAAGTTGGTTGAAAGAAAGATTCATATGCTCCATTGCAGGAGAAAGGTCCCAAAACCAGTCAGGTACCTTGTCTGAAATGCCAGCATCAGAGATATCAATGTAGGTGAAAGTTTTCTGTGTCCTAAGCCAACTTGGGAAGCGATGCCCTTGTTGACAAGATCGTAGGGCTATAACATCAAGTTGGAAAGAGGGAATCCAACTTTGGCTCATCTTCAGGACAATTGAGTTATCAGATAAATCCAATTCCTTCAAATCACTGAAGTTGAGTGACCCTTGAGTAAGTGTGTCGTTCAAAGAATTCCGAGCAACATCCAAAACTACTAGATGCTTTAGGTGCATGATGCTTTTGGCTAAAGGACCATTTAGGCGGTTACCAGAGAAGCGCACTTCTTTCAAAAGTGATGGCAGTGCAGACGGTAACTCGCCTCTGAGATTGTTTTCTGAGAGATCAAGTACTGTGAGTGAGGTCATGGTCTGGAAAGTCTCTGGAATTGAACCTTGGATCTCACTGTTTTTTAGGTTCAGAGTAGCAAGACTGCTGAGGTTGAATAACCAACTTGGTATTAAAGACCCAAAATGGTTATGTGAGAGATCAAGAATTTGCAGAGAATTGAAGTTAAGAAAAGGCATTGTAGGGGGAATATGAAGAGAGTAAAGATGGCAGGCAGATAGATTTAACTTGATGAGAGATGGTTGCATGTTAATTGCATGAAGCCAGCCATTCCAACTTCTGAGGTCTACCCAACTCAAGTCAATAACCTTGAGAGAGGATAGTTGGCTTAGCCAGTCATGGTTGTTTACTCTTAGATTGCCACCAGAACCACTCAGATCAAGGCACTGAAGGTGCGAAAGATTTCCAAGATGATCAGGCACTATCCCTCTGAAGTTAGCACTTGAAAGATTCAAGTACTCTAAGCTTTTGAAAGAGCCAATGAAATCAGGAATTTGAATATAGTGAAAGTCATTGTGGCTAAGGTCTAGATGTGTCAAATATGGCAAATCAAGCAATGAATTTCTAAGCTCACCTTGCAAGGAGTCAGCTTGACTTGTGCTGTGAAGATCAAGAGTGGTGACATGCCCGGTTGTTTTGTCGCATTCAACACCCTCCCATTTGCAGCAATCTTGCTCAGTAATCCATGAGGAAAGCAGGGGTGAAGGGTTTGTGAACCCTTGTTTGAAGTTAAGAAGGGCATCTTTTTCAGTTTCAGGGCAACGGATGATGTTAGAACTTACTGCAACAGTAGACAAATGAGCTAATTGAAGTTGGAGGAGGAGAAGAAGGATGAACAACTTCATAGCTTCCATGGAGATCGATGGTGAATCCATGAAAACAGTGAAGTTCATCAAAGAAAACGGAGGTTCAGAAACACAGACAACAAGTTCTATTCCTATGTAGCGTTCGAGGTGTAAGTAGCTACTATCTAGTAGTGGCAAACGCGTATGTTTTATTTTCCAAGTCTTCAGAGTCTTTCTTCTCTTGGG